>JAJOZX010000236.1:790000-840000 GCA_023014485.1 Bathynomus jamesi
TGTTAATGGAGATTTATTTACAGAAATCAATTCTTCAGTTTCTATTTTGATTTTAGTTCGCGTGTTCGATCGAGCCTCGTTTTCGACTTTGATTTTTTAAAACTCTATTTCGAATTTGGGTTTGAATTTGTAGTTTGATTTTTGATAGTTTGATCTTTAGATCATTTGTGACTTGAATAACCTCGATAGGCCCGAGTGGCTTCATGTTTCCCAAATGTAATGTAATGTAATGTAAAAATAAATGTAAAATATTCACACAAACAAAATTAAATGTAAAATAGAGTCAAACAAAAATCAAGCTCATAACTCGAATTTCAATTTCGAATTCATCCTAGTTAAAATTCAAAATTCAGATGTAAACCTTTAGTTCGAAATCAAAGGCAACATTGCGGATAGAAGTTAAATGTTACATTTAAAATTCAAAATTAAAACCTCAAAATAAAATTCAGCATCAAACTCGAAACAAAAATTTTAAATTAAAGTTTGCCCAAGTTAAAATTCAATAAAGTTCAGTTAAAAACTTGGCCAGTTCACCCATCTGGAAAGATTTCTAATTAAAAGTTTTAAAAAGAATTTTTAGTTTTAAGATATTTTTCGTTTTCCAAAATATTTAGTAAAAACATACATCACTAAATAAATAAATAAATAGAATTTAATCCTTTCTGAAAATATTCTTAAAAGGATTTTTCTGCAAAACAAATAGGAAGTTGAGAAGGTCTAAGTAGGTTTTAAGAGCAAGTGTGTACCCGTTCGAATAGTTGCGTTTATTAATGGAATTTAGTTCAAGTTCGGTAGAAATATGTGGTTCATTCCGTTTATTTGTTCACTTCTAACTTCCGGTTAGGTTCGATTTTCTAATATATACAGTGTAAGTGTATATATATATATATATATATGAAAATTATTTCACGAAAGTAACACTACCAGTCAAAAGTTTAAGTACACCTACTAATTTCCAATGTTTTGCTGCTTAGCTCATGACATAAACTTCAAATGTAAACTTAACAAGTACTAGAGATGAATTTGCTTACCTGGCTTTCATACTGTATGCTTCAGTGCATCTGCCCTATGCAGTGTGTTGTAACACAGAAGCTTCTTCAAAATAGCCTTCAAAATGTGTTAATTTACGTCCAGCATGCAACCTAAAATGAATGCCATTAGCTCTGCACAAAGGTCCAAAAACAGTTTAAAAGTCTTTACTGGGGTAGTGTGTTTCTTCAGGAGTATGTTAATACATGTGATCAGTTATTAACATGCGCTGTAGGTCTTTACATATAAAATCCTTGCAGAGGAGCTAACTGTGTAATTTAAGGCATATTTCTGTTTCAAAAAGCAAAAATGGGTGCCAAAGCTCAGTTAACAACAGAAAAAAGACAGTCGATTATAACTTTGAGAAATGAGGGCCAATCACTGAGGCAAATTGTAAAAAAATTAAAAGTTTCTGTGAATGCGGTTGCTTGTGGAAATTTGTCCTTTGGACTGACGAATCAAAGGTCGAAGTTTTTAGATCCAAACGCAGAGTATTTGTGCGGCGCAGAGCGGGTGAAAGAATGACACAACAGTGTGTTGTGCCAACAGTGAAGCACGGTGGAGAAAGTGTGATGGCCTGGGGATGTTTTGCAGGGGAGAAAGTTGGAGATCTCCAGAAAGTCAGTGGAATATTGAACCAACGTGGCTATCACAGCATTCTACAGCGCCATGCCATCCCATCTGGACTGCGACTAGTTGGCCAACAGTTCATAGTGTAGCAAGACAACAATCCTAAACACACTTCCAAGCTGTGTCAAAATTACCTGAAGCAGAAAGAACGGCAACGTCAGCTCACAGTTATGGAATGGCCAACCCAGTCCCCGGATCTGAACCCCATCGAGCTAGTGTGGGATGAACTGGATCGACGAGTGAAAGCCAAGCAGCCATCCAGTGCTCAGAAGCTCTGGGAACTCTTACAAGAGTGCTGGCAGCAGTTTTCACCAGACTATCTACTTTCTCTTGTTGAGCGCATGCCTCGAATTTGTTCTGCTGTAATTGCTGCTAGAGGAGGCTATTTTGATGAATCTAAAATTTAGACTTTGCTTTTGGTAAATTGTCCTGATTTGTTGTTATTTAAGTTCCTATGTTTGTACTTATGAATTTGTGTCATGACAACTTAGTTAATAACAGTGGCGGCTCGTGACTAAAAATTCTAGGGGTGCTGTCTCTAAGAATGGGTTGAAATAATTACTGAAATAAAAGGATGAGCATTGAGCAATGAATAAAAGTTTCAAAAGTTATTGAAGAAGTTATTCAGTGAGCTCATCCTTATATTGTTCTTGATTATTTCAATTGTAAATAAAAAATTTAGGGGCGCTGCAGTTCCGCAGTGCCTACCGACGAGCCGCCACTGGTTAATAAATAAAAAACTTTAAACAAAATTTGAAATTTATGAATATTTTAGGGTGTACTTACATTTTTGACTGGTAGTGTGTATATATATATATATATATATATATATATGTATATATATTACAGAATCGAACTTAACCAGAAGCCGATTATATATATATATTAACTTCCTGACCTGTCAAAAAAATTTTAAAAATGACGGGTTTGAGTTTTGTAACAACCACCCCCGATGGCCCTGCTCTTCATATATGTAGGGGATTATACACCCATACTACTGGTAAGCGTTACCAAAAGATAAACACTAGCTTTTATTATTATTGTTGTAATTATAATTATGATTATTATTATTATTAATTAATCAATTATTAATTAATATATATCTTTGCAACTTATTCAAATGAATTATTTTGGGCTTAAAATGTAAATTATATAAATGAAATAGAACAAGATTTGCTTCACGGAATTCCAGGATTATCTGGTCGTACAAAGCCCAATCACCTCGCTATCTCCATCTCCCTTCCTCTCCCCAGGAAAAAATCTAAAGTTTTACTTTCCTAATCGTGATATAATTCAAGCAGAAAGTGTTTTTCCATTTTCAAACGATGAGAGTGTCATTTTTACCTTTAAATTTTCTCATTTCTTCGTAATATAAAGAATAAATTATTATAATTAAGTTTAAAAATGTTCAGGTACAGAATAATTCTAAAATATTTTCTGGTAATTAATTTTGAAGTCTGGTAAATAATTATTATTTGTTATAAACGATATTTTAGTAATTACGGTAAGTAATTTTAGCCATTTTTTGGACAAGCGAGATGTTGCCCAGTCCTCTTAAAGTTCGTAGCTTGAATGAGGAAGAAGGACTGTCCCTTAACATTTTTTTGGTTTGTTTTCGCTATTATTGACCTTTTTGCTTTTAAAACTTTGTCTATTAGGCCAACTACCTCCATACTCTCATCTTTATCCAGCCTTTAGCTATTATGATATATCATGTAACCTCTGTTGTACATGTTATACTGTAGAAGTCATAAGGTGAACTTAAGTTATAGTTCTTGAAGTGAAGTTTGAAAAGTAAAGTTCTGAAGTCGTTAAGTTTCACCTTTGAATTATACCTATGAATTATCAAGTTCAAGTTGTATAAAATTTATGAGAGTCAAGGGTTTATAACAAGTTCAGTCCATTAACTTAGATTAAGGGTAATTTTCTCATTGGCTTAAGCTAACAAGGCCTCCAAACGTACCCCTTCTCCACATATCTCTCTCTCTCTCTCTCTCTCTCTCTCTCTCTCTCTCTCTCTCTCTCTATATATATATATATATATATATATATATATATATATATATATAAAATCTTAACCCTCAGCTACTATCGTTGAGTTAATTCCGACCCTGAGTACATTTGTTTATTTTATCATGGGAAATAATGATACTAGTTAAGGGTTAAAAAATTTTAAAATTATGCTAAAATGAAGGCAGTATCGCAGATAAAATTTAATAACTTATGTTTTATAGTGGCTGTGTATAATTAACTCGTAAAAAATTCGTTAATTTTACGTAATGAAATTTTTATCAGTAATAAATTTTCAAGATAACTCCATGACTGCAGAGTAGCATTTGGAAAAATGCCTTCTATATTCATTTTCTACAGTCATTGAGTGTCGTGCTTCAGTGTTGGGATTTTATAGTGGTAGATATTGGCAAATTAATGTACAAAATGGTAAAAACAAGCTAATTAGCAGAAGGCAAAATGAACTGTTGTTTCTTCAGAAGAACACTTAATAAAGAAGAGCTAAAAGAACGTAAGGCAAGAAACAAACCTTGGCTGTCAAAGGTCAATCTCAAAGAAAGGTTGTAGTAGGCATAATTGCATAAAAGTTGGACCTCTGAGGATTGAGCTAAAAAACTTTGGTCTGACGAATTCGCCGAATTGTTTACCTGTGTTATGTTAAATAATTCCAGTGAGTGAATTCCTCATTCTTCAGATCTGAATCCAACTGACCTACATAAAAAATTAAGTAAGTAATGGAACGGAATCGGTAGTTACACTTGCAAGTAGTTCGTAGTTTCTAAGCGCTAAAAAAAATAAATAATAATTGAAGTTTAAGAGCGGAAAAAAAATTACGAAAAGTATTTTTAATATTATTCCTTTTAATGTTAACATTAATACTTTTCCTGAACCTTCTTCTCCACATTTTGTCACGGTATCTGACTGAGACCATATTGAACAGTATTCAACAGTACATGTCCATTCCCTGACGAGATGTATTGTTGGATACACGAAAGAACATGGGATCGCTTTTTCTTTCCCCTTTTAATTATTTTACGTGTTTAATTGTGAAATTTATCCCATATATATATATACACATAAACTCTTCATCAAGTGTTTTATTACTTAAGTGTACTAAATCAAACTTAGAACATTCATTAAGCCCAATTTGCTCATTTTGGTTCCACTGTGAAATGCTTGCGATCAATTTTCACAACCCGTAATAGGCAAGCTACTCCTGCCATAAAGCTGGCTGCGATCATAACAAAGCAAGAGTAATGATGGTCGTAAACAACATGTCATTAAAATGAGTGTCTCACCCGTATGGACCTCAAATCGCTTCTTGTGTAAAGGCATAATGCGACCCATTTTCTATGAAAGGCAATTTATACTGATTATGAAGGGGAACTTTTCTATTATTTTAATTATATCTTTTAGCAAGAGTGGATTATATACATTAGTCTCACCGAATACAGTTCATTTACTGTAGATAATTAGGAGCTGCTTAACATTTTAGTTATACAGATTTGTGTATACGCAGTATACTTTAGGCCGCGTTCCATATGATAATTTAGCGTATTATATATGAGAGGTTTGCAATACAATAACCAAGTTATTTTAGGGAGTTAGACAATCTCAATATGTGCATCACCTGTAGCTCGAAACACATCCACCCTACCTCCCGTCGAGTGTTTCCCATTATGTCAGGAGTGACGACGGTAATTGTAGCAACAATTTAGTCACGTAAAACTGTTACATTGTCAATCTTCTTTCGTTAAACAAGGTCTTTCATAAAGCCCCATAGAGAGAAATCTAGCGGAGACCTTAGGGGTCAGATAATGGGGTCACCGCTTCCAATCCATCGGTTTGCAAATCGTTTGTCCAGAAATACACGATTCTGGTTAATAAATTTCGCAAAGCGTTTATTTTTAAGGGATAAAAATAAATTTTTATTTTTATTCAAACCTTCTCCGACATTAATATAATATATATATATATATATATATATATATATACTAGGAGCACTCAGCGTATTTTGCCCACCCTTTTTTCTTAGTTAAATAATAGGCCATGGGGCTGAAATGTCTTTTGGATCGTAAGTTTGAACTTTCTGCGCTTCACATAACCGGATTTTTCCAGTTTGAACCTCCCTTCCTTCAATAAAACCGCTTTTAAACGCCCTTGTATAAAACCGATGGTTAACGCAGTTTCGAAAAATGTGTCTGACAATGATGTGCGTCGTAAAAAGGGAGCTGTTATCGAGTTCTTAACCGCAGAGGAGGAAACAGTTGGAAATATTCACACACGTCTACAAAACGTTTACGGAGATGCTGTTGTTGATCGAAGCACAGTTGGACGCTGGTCTAAACGTGTGAGATCATCGGAGAGAGGGAGAGCCAGCCTCGATGATGAGCCACGCAGCGGTCGCCCGGCATCGGCTGTCACATCTCACACTGTGCAACGTGCTAACAGCATCATTCGATCAAATCGGCGCGTCACATATAACGAGCTATCACTGGAGCTAGGAATTAGTGAAGAAAGTGTGAATACGATAATTCAGCAACTGGGATACTCAAAAATGTGTTCACGGTTTGTTCCTCGCCAACTGACTGAAATCACAAAGCCCAAAGAAAAGAAATTGCTTCTGAGTCGTTGGTTCGATACGAGACAGAAGGGGATGACTTCCTTTCACGAACTGTGACTGGGGATGAAACTTGGGTACACCACTTTGAACCTGAAACAAAACGCCAATTCATGGAGTGACATCACGCAGACTCCCCACCCAAGAAAAAGTTCAAAATGGCTCCCTCTGCAGGAAAAGTTATGGCCACCATCTTCTGGGACATGAAAGGGGTGATTCTGGTGAACATTATGAAGAAAGGACAAACAATCAACTCAGAGGCAGATATTGCTACCCTACAGAGACTCCAGAGACGTATAAAGCGAGTTCGATCGGAGAGAAAACTGGAAGACGTCCTTCTTTTGCACGATAGCGCAAGACCACACAACAGTTTGCAAACAAGAGAGGCCATCATAAAAATGCGATTGACTGTGTTACCCCACCCTCCATACAGTCCGGATCTGGCACCTTCAGACTTTCATTTGTTTGGGCCAATGAAGGATGGTATTCGTGGAAGAAAGTTTCAGAGTGACGATGAGGTTGTTGAGGAGGTTAAGAGGTGGCTCCAGCGGACCCCAGCGGACATTTACCAGCAAGGAATAAAGACCCTTGTTTCGAGGTGGAGGAAAGCCGTAGAAAAGGATGGAGACTATGTGGAAAAATAAAAACTTGTAAAAAAGGTATGTAACTACTTGTACAAAATTTCTGGAACTTACAAGGAAACTTGGAAAGAAAAAAAGGTGGGGCAAAAATATTGAGTGGCCCTCGTGTATGTATATATATATATATATATATATATATATATATATATATATATATATATATATATATGTATCGTCTCTTAATGAGACCAACACACTATTATCTGCTCATCTTTTTCTTATTCACTTAAAGATGCAAGGCAAGCTGACAAATACACTGGAATATACAGTATGTAACGACCTTTTCTCAAATTCATACTAAATATATGACCATATTAAAAGTAACGTCTCTCAGAATGTAGCAAAAAAATTTAGACTTATTTATGAAAAATTTACACAAATTTCAATTCCGTTTTACAAAATTGAAAGGTTGGTATGTAAAAATTTACAAATACAGAACAAATACAAAAGAATAATGTTATTTTGGTCGGAAACAAAAAATGTCATCTTCCAGTTCAAATGTGAACCACTATTACCAACTTAACTTCACAAAACTTTTGTCCTAAAAAAAGGACAATGGTTTTCAAACTTTTTCAAACTTTGAAGCCATTCAAAGTTTCTTACCGTATGGTTGCATCTATTTTTTTTTCCCTTTTTTTTTAAATTTTACCATATTGTCATTTAAATTCTTAATTTTGCCCAGAATCCTCGTTTTACTCCCTTGGTACGTATACGGTACTCAAAGAAGTTATTTGGAGTTCGTTATCTAGTCTTTGCAAACAATAAACACGTTCAGATTTAATTAAAGGGTAAATACAAGTTCAAACTGTGTTTTATAAGAATGTAAACATTACTGAAACAATATGAGTTTATGTACAGTATGTAAAGAAAAAACCCTATTTAAATATTTCCAAGAATTCCCACCAAAACATCCTTCCTACCTGCTGAACATCAGCCTATACAAACTATTAATAACGGTTGATAGTAGTACTGATAATAAAACTAATACAAATACGCTGCTACTTTACTCATAACACTGACACTTACTTAATTAAGTGGGCCCCTAACTTATATATAATAGTTTAGCAAAGCGCTGAAGTCATTTAGACAATACACTTATCACCAAAGAAAATAAAGAAAAATGACATTTGAAAATCGAAATTCCCACCCGGACCTTACAACATCCAATTGAATAGTTTGGGGATCGGGGAATGCAAGTATCTACTTTTCTTTATTTGCAATAAGTGAAGAAAAGAAAGCATGAAGCAAACCAATTGCACTATCTTCTCCCTATTGCTCAAGAATAATCTAAAACAATAAGCTGTATACTCTACTCTAGATTTTAATTAATATCCAACCAGACTAACTCATTTCTTTATCTATATCTTGCGATGTATCTCTAAGCTCTCGTGTTTCTCGAGTTAAACTTCTACTCTCCACGCTCATTATACTAACGTGAAATTCTTCATCTTAACCAATAAACACCTTAGTTTCAATACTATGTTCTTTTTCTCTCGATGGACTTATTAACAATTCAAAACATTCATGCTTCCCTCATCTTCGTGAACTCCACCTGGTCTGAAAACTAAAGTCTATCATTACGAACATGTGTTAAGTTCCTATATAAAAACTGTTTAAATTCAACCAGAGCTGCACAACGTCCATTCTATTAGTCAAATTTGACTACACTCTTTCCTTCATCACTGAATCCCTGCAACATCTCTACTATATTTTACCAACTGTCTCAAGCTCAAAGATCACGCGAAATGGACTTAGATTTCACTTCAATTCAGGATTCAGAAGTGGTAAAAAAACTAGGATAAAAATCAATTTATTAAGTTCCAGTAAAGTGCTGAAATGGAAATCGCATTTTGAGATGAAAAGAAACGCGTAAATACGCAATACATTTGTACTTTCAGCAAGAAATATACAAACTTTTGTATTTTATTTTCACGCAATGAAACAAACGCAACAAACTCAGGTTTTACCAGGTGGTAACGTTGGTTACTTTTGAATATTTATCATACCCTTCAAAGTGAAGTAGGAGCATAAAACCTGATGCAATTATTATCAGAAAGTCACAAACAGAATACAAACCCATGCTATTAAAATTAAATTTTAAAGTCCTTTCGCTGATGTTGTTCGAAAAGCTATTGCGCAAAGTTCGGATAAAAACATTAATAATTAAAATAGCGGAATATTAACACGACTGTAAATGGCATTTCATTGCAAATTGTTATTTGGAAATCAATTAAAATTTGCAATAGATTTCTGATACAAATTAAAAAAGTTGAAATTATCCAAAAATTTATTACAAAAATTATTTAATATAAAAACTCAGCGATAAATTGCGTATGCGTGTATATATACACACACAAGCACCATTGCAAGTATTTAAATTACTTAAATTAAGAATGATAGCAGAGTAACTCAGTGTGTAGCACAGCAAGAAAAAAAGGTGACTCGCTTGTCATTAACCCACGCACACCACATGCAGTCAATAAATGCGCGGAATTTATAACCTGTTTCTTTAATGAAACAATTCCGGGCATTGATTGGCTGTACCTCGTACTTTCTTGTATATGTTGGGGTAAATGTGATAAATTGGTAATTATGCATAATTACCGGTAATTATGCATAATTGAAAATATCATGACTTAACCTAACCAATTGTCAAGGGCGTACAGTTGACCTAACCGGGCATTCAATTGACTTAACCTTGAATGCCCTGTTAGGTCAATTGAATTGAATGCCAGGTTAGGTCAATTGAATGCCCGGTTAGGTCAAGTGTACGCCCTTGACAATTGGTTAGGTTAAGTCATGATATTTTCAATTATGCATAATTACCGGTAATTATGCATAATTACCAATTTGTCACATTTACCCCAACATATACACGAAACATAATGTTCTCTCCGCCTTCCATTTAGCATTTACATTTACAAAATCCAATTCAATCATCCCTCCCTCTAAACCAGTGGTTCTTAACCAGGGGGGCGCGCCCCCCTAGAAACAGGAATTTCTCTAATTGTATTTGTTATTCTCTTAACGAGAGCATGGGCTAATATTGAGAAGTTATTGAGAATGTTATTTTGATTGAAGGGGGGCGTGGAGGGAAGGACCAATTCCTAGAGGGGGCATGGTAGTAAAAAGGTTAAGAACCACTGCTCTAAACCTTCAACTCTCAATAGAGAGCAGACGGGAATGACTCTCATATTTCACAAAAGTGAAGGGAACCTTGTAGCTCTATACTACGTTTTTCTTTCATAAAAATATGTAAAACACTTTAAAAAAAGTTATTATTTGAAGGATTCTTTTTATAATAACTCAAGAGGAGGTTCATTTTAACAATAAAAGAACAGTTAGGGTGCTGAGAAAGCGAAAATTGTCATTTAAGAGTTGAAATCATGAACTCATAAAAATATTACGATGTGAATTCCATTTTGGAGAAAATTATGAAATATAAATAACCTTTAAAAAAATAATAAAATAAAAAATTCGTCGAAATTTATGAGAATAAATTATTTCAAATCGTACAAATATCGAAAAAAAAAAATTTCACCCCAAAATATGATAATAAAATTTCTCCCCGTTCAAAAAAGGTTTTCCAAAAAATAAAATTCGTAATTTCGGGTTTTGTTCTGAAAATTTTATTATTTTCATGGATTAAAATTTCAGTAACAACCCCCCCCCGGCCCCTGTCCCCCCCCCAAAAAACAAATTTACTAATTTATATTATGAATTTTACAAATCATATAATTTAACCTGCTGTATTACAACTGCTTCAAAATGTCCATAGAGAGTTTACGATGGTACCAGTACACTTTATACTTTGTCCTCATTTTTCTGGACGAAGGAAATTACAGATTTAAGCCCATCTAAGTTATTATTATCATTATTATTATTATTATTTTCAAATATATCTATTTATTGTCCATAGTATAATCTATAGCCACGCTTCTCAAACTAGGGGTCGCGTAAATATTATTGGGGGTCGCAGAAACATTTGAAAATATTATTTTTTTCATAAATATACAGTGTTAGTACCTATTGCTTTTATGACATTGAGTGAAGGGTCGCGAAAAAATTTGTCTGATCCAAAGGGGTATCAGGGATACGTCGCGGCCAGTGTCGTAGCACTGTTTCCCGTCGATCAGCTAAGTTAAGTGACACTGAGTCAGTTATTATTATTATTATTATTAGCGTTATCAAACATCTCCTCACTTTTATAACAAAAGTTTCCGGAAGGAAATTCAAATTTTTAAACGCTAAAAAGATTTGTATAAACAGCGTTAATAAGAACTTTATCAATAAAGAAAAAATAACATGACGAAAAGTTTGGCCCTCTATTCAAACGAGGAGAATTGTTGTGGCACTATCGTTCGTGATTTTAAGATGCGGATAAAATGCTTCGCTTTTGTATTTGAGTATAAACGGAATAAAGACAATTACGAGTCTTTCTATAAAAATATTTTAAGATTAAAAATCAAAATATTTAATATTCATTTTAAATATGATCAATATATTTGGGTTAAAACGAATGTAGAACTGAAATTTTAACTTAATTTTAACTTAATTTCATTATTTTTTTATTTTTTTTTTTATTTTATTAACAAAGAAATTAAATTTGTTTATAGAGTCTTTACGAGTCATGTTAAGGTTATTGAAAATGTTAAAAATATAATTTCATATGCTTTAATATATGGTATTATAAGGGGCGTTGTATGGAATCCTCATAAAATAAGTGTAGCGGTAGAGTTGTTGTATAACCTCCTTCGCAACATCTAAGTTTACATGACGGGAGGGACCTACAACTTTACGTGGGATCCGAACTACGAGTCGCTACATAATCTGGACGAAAAGAAGGGTCTCCCATCCAATTACTCTGCTGGGGTCGTTCAACCTCTCTCGTAACGGTATAGGTCACGTGACGAAAGGATCTATAGTTTCACGTGGGATTCGAATCCTGGGTCGCTAGATCATTTAAACGCAGAAGACGATCATTCATCCAATTAATGAAGAGATTCAAAGTCGCATAACTTCGTTCGTCTAACGGAAAGAGGTGTAGCTAATGTACATATATATATAATATACCCCACGAGCTGGACAGGTTCTTGTCCAAAGTCCCTGACCAGCCATTTTACCTAACTACGAGGGCAGGAGGAGAGTGGAAACCAACTCTTTCCTTCACCAAATTCCGGAAATGAGGTGAGATGCTGCAAAGAGGTTGACCACAGGTCGATCATGAATCGTTGTTCGAAGACAACAAGCAAGACTCAAGTAATATATATATATATATATATATATATATATATATATATATATATATATATATATATATATATATATATATATATACAGGGTGTTTCGCAACCGGTCTGCCATACTTTGGGGGGATTTGGGGATGATATCGAGTAAAAAAAGATAATACAACACCGGTGCTATTCCCAACTGTTGCGGAGCTCAGACGTTTTAAGGTGCACGGAAAAAAATAAACGAGAGTATTAATCTGATGTATTTTATTGCTACATTTTATGAGATACACCTTATAAATGTTCAAAATGTCCTCCTCGGTTTTGAATACACATCCTTGCTCGTTCCAAACAAGAGTCCACTACCCATTGAGTCATTTCGGGGTGTTCTCATATGTAAGCAGCGGCATCCATAATCCGACGCCAGAGTTCGCCTCTCGTTTGTACTTTGGTCTTGTAGACCATCTCTTTCATAAGCCCCATAAAAAGAAATCTAACGGGGTTAGGTCCGGAGATCTCGGGGGCCACGATATTGAACCAGCACGACCAATCCAACGATTCCCGTACCGCTGATTCAAGTAATCCGTAACATGACGACCAAAATCTGGTGGCGCCCCATCATGCTGAAAGAACATCCTGCGCTTTGTCTCCAAGGGCACGTCCTCCATCAAAAGCGGCCATTCTTTCGTCAGGAAGTCAGATAAATATCAACAGTTAATCGCTGTTCCAAAACGAACGGTCCAATCAGCTGATCTCCAATTACACCGCACCAAACATTCACCGAGAATCGATGTTGAAAGTTTCCTTCAACGATACCGTGGGGATTATCGGCGGACCACAAGTGGGAATTTCGTCTATTGTTAATTCCATCACGAATGAATTGTGCTTCATCACTAAACAGTATGCGATTAAGAATTTGGCGATGCATAATCATCCACTGGCAAAATTGAACACGTTTATCGTAATCATCCGGTTGAAGAGCTTGCACACGTTGCAAATGATAGGGATACAAACCCTTATCATGTATGGTTCGCCATACACGCGATACGGAGTCACCAATTCGGCTAGAAATCCTTCGGACACTGGTAGTTGGGCTACGTTGTACTAGGTCCAGTATGCGCCCCTCCACAGCAACGGGCCGTCGTGCTATATGTTCTTGGTTACGTGGAACAAATGTCCCTGTTTCCCTTAATCTCTGGTATGTGTCACTAAACACTTGCCTGTTTGGTATTCGGCGGTTCGGAAAACGTCTTCGATATTCCTTAACTGCCGCTCTGCTGTTACCATCACAGAATCCATAAATGAAATGGATATCAGCGTATTCAGCGTGTGTGAACTGTTGATTCATTTTGATTGTTCACCTTAGCGCAACACAGTGCCTCGTACAACAAATCAGAACCAACTGAAAGAAAAAAACCGAGGATTAGTAGTGGTAACCTCGTTAACCGAAACTAGCACCAGTGCTGCCATCTATCGAAGTACACACAAGTAGGGATTTGTTGTTTGTACATCTTAAAACGTCCGTAGCTCCGCAACGGTTGGAAATGGCACCGATGTTGTATTAACTTTTTCACTCGATATCACCCCCGAAATCAACCCCCCAAAGTATGGCAGACTGGTTGTGAAACACCCTATATATATATATATATATATATATATAATATATATATATATATATATATAAACTAAAAATCAACCATAAACGTTATTGATAATATGAAGAAAGCCCTCTTTCAAAGTAAATTTAGCGGTGCGAACATTGATTCGGAGGAAAGGGTATCGTTTTATACATGTTTAACCTATTATTTTAAAAATTTCCAATTTGTCGTACAACAAATGCGTGTAATTTAGAAGAAGAAAAGTTAGTATTTCGTAGTTTATCCTTAATTAATTCAATAAGAGCTGAATTGATTTCGTACAAAATTTCCCCCAAACATGTAAAAACCATGACATCAGTAAAAAAAAAAAAAAAAAAAAAAAAAAAATCATGACGAGAGTGATTTAAATGTAATTATTAGTTCAAGTACAGATTCGATGATAAGTATAGTCATAAATATGTCATTTATTATTTCTATATTTTATGCTTAACACGACTTAACTTTGTCAAAGAGCAAACATAATTACTGTTATCATTTAACGTATTCAAGTATCACTGTTTGTATTGCCAATATACAATATGTAGAGTTTGGTCAGAACGTCTACTCTTTTTTTCTTTTATGTTGAAAGGAAGGGCCAAGGGCGGGTACCCGCAAAAATGCCCTCCTTTATAAGAAAGAGAGAGCCAAAATCAAGACCTCCGAGGCTCACGAGATGCCATTTTTTGTTTTTTTATAGTGAGAGAAGTATGGTTTTGAAAGCACGCTGAACTGTTCACAATGTAGATGAGACAAGGAAAAAGATGAGCTAAAGAGGACAGTGACACGAGGAACGGGAGTTCCAACACTCCCCTGTCTTCTGCCTAACGTCCCCCAGGAATACTTCCCTGGTCGATTGGTGTCTACAATTTCCTCTCTTATATTTTGTCAGAGAATATTCAAATGCATTATATTATTTACATTTTTTCTATTGTTTTACAAATTCATTATAGTCTTATTATTTTTATCATCCTTTTCATTATCCTCATTTTTATTACAGTCTTTAAAGTTCCTCAGATTTCCCCTATTTAGTTACTGTACACTGTGTACAGTGTACAACCCTCCCATATAGTTTCCTCCCATTTTCTTTATCTTTCTTTAAACACAAACTATAGTAAAAACATGAAATGTTTACAGTTTACATTACAAGAATCATGAAGTGCATATCAGAAATTACATATTATTAGCTCATCTCTTTTCTTCTTAATATATTCTCTTACATCATCAGGTGACATTTTGAATCAATCTACATTAAAAATAAATAGTTTTTATATTTGGGAAAGAAAGGTTCCGGAAGTCTGCTATAAATTTCCTACAACCTTTGCCAGTGGTATCCCATCCCATCTTGCGGCCATCTCAATTTACAAAAAGCCTCCTTCCTTTTAATAAAGGTACCGGAACGCCGTTCCGGCGCGTTCCGCAGAAAAAAGACCTGGAAATTAATGCATGAAACGTTTCATTATTCTGAAAAGGGAAATGTCAATGAAGTGGGAAACTATTGTTAATGGGCGTCGAACCTGCCCAGAGTCAGCGCTCCTGCCCATCACGCCACCCAGAACTCGAAATTAATAATAATAATAATAATGATGATAATAATAATTATTGGGGTTGCTTAACCTTCTTAGTAACAGAAAAGGTCATGCGAAGGAGACTTACAGCTTTACGTGGCATCCGAACCACGCGTCGCTACATCATCTGAACAAAGAGTACGATCACCCATCCAACTGCTGACCAGACTCAACGTCGCATAATCTCACTAATTTAATTGGGACCAGTGTTGTGGCTTGGCCACGGCGTACCCCAGAACCCCTCAAAATAAGAGTGCGTTCAAGCATCGTCAGAGTAAATATTGTTCGCTTGAACAAACCTTTTTGAGAGCTCTTGTTGGCGTAATCTGTACCAGCGTTTGCATGAAAACCGCCTTGGATTAATCGAGGATCTTAAAAAAAAAATATATATATATATATATATATATATATATCATCGATGCATCACTCATAGTTTAAATGAATATATATATATATATATATATATATATATATTTCCCATAGAAAAATGTGTTATTCATTAATTTTTAAATCTTTTTCCTGACGACCTTTTTATTTCTTCTTCTTCAGTTCAACTTCGTTGGGAAGCTTTTGGGTCCCAAAGGAAACTCCATGAAACGTCTTCAAGAGGAAACCATGACCAAAATGGCCGTCCTTGGAAGGGGTTCGATGAGGGACAGAGCGAAGGTAAGAAGAAACCAATGAGCCTACATTATAATAGGCTTGGTTGAACGAGAGAAGGATCTATCTACAAAAATATTTAAAAAAATTATTAATTATTAAAAAATATTAAAAAAATATTAAAATTCTAGATCGCTTTCTTGTCGGTGATTTGTGTACATGTTACGCGCAATCGGTGAAATTGCGTATATTATGAAATAAGCAAAATATTGCTTATTTCATAAAACTGGCAGTCCATTTGCCAAATTCATGAAATAAGCAAAGTTATTGCTTATTTCATGAAATACGCAATTTCGTTCTACCAATTTCATGAAATGGGGAGAGGAAAAACAGAGTTCAACTGTCAGTTCCAAACTACGAGGGTAATTCAATAAGTATCCGCAATTTTTATTTTCACAATTTTATTTTCACATCTGATAGATTATAAACACATCACTTCTTAACATATTCTCCCTGTTTCTCAATACATTTAGTCCAGCGATCTACAAGCTTCCAAATGTCATCGTCATCACAAAAGAATGTTTTTGGCTGTGTGCGTAGACAGTCATGCACCGCCTCCTTCAGTTCATCATCGCCTTGGAATCGCTGACCTCTCAAAGCGTCTTTTAGTGGTCCAAACTGGTAAAAATCAGAAGGTGCCAGGTCTGGACTGCAGGCTGGATGGTCGAGAACTTCAAATTTAAGTTCTTGAAGGCATTTTCTAGTCTGTGCAGCAGTATGAGGGCGCACATTGTCGTGTAACAGAATAACACCTTCCGACAATCTCCCTCTCCGTTTTGTGCGAATTGCTCGCTTTAACTCATTCCGAAGCATGTCAGAATACGATGTACTTGTTACTGTAGTTCCACGCTCTAGATAATGTTCAAGGATAGGGCTTCGTGTATCCCAAAACAGTGTTAGCATAACTTTACATGCTGACGGCTGCGCTTTGAACTTCCTCGCAACGGGAGATGTTGGATGCTTCCATTGCATGCTCTGTCGTTTGCTTTCTGGTTCATAGTGATAGATCCAGGTTTCATCTCCAGTGATAATGCGCTCCAAAAAGTTTTCACCTTCATTCACCTTCTGATTTTTACCCGTTTGAACCACTAAAAGACGCTTTGAGAGGTCAGCGATTCCAAGGCGATGATGAACTGAAGGAGGCGGTGCATGACTGTCTACACACACAGCCAAAAACATTCTTTTGTGATGGCATTAGGAAGCTTGTAGATCGCTGGACTAAATGTACTGAGAAACAGGGAGACTATGTTGAGAAGTGATGTGTTTATAATCTATCAGATGTGAAAATAAAATTGTGAAAATAAAAAGTACGGATACTTATTGAATTACCCTCATATATTTAAAGCAAAATACACAAAAACTGTCAGTTGCAAATATGTTTAAAATATATTTGCCTGTATATTAAAATATACAGGCAAATACCTAACCTATTTTGATGCGTTTTTGTACGTATGACGTGGGTGGCACGAGCTGTTACAAAAGTTTCCAGGTGTGGTTAGGTTAGGTTATGAAATGCTTGATATTTTGCGATGATATTTTAGTTTAAATTTAATTGAATGGTAAAAATCCATTCTGAGACTTCTCAAGGTCAGGACAACATCTAAACGATAAATATTTTTGTGTCTAAAAAAAAGTTAAAATTTTTTTAGGGGTACACGCACCGTTGTGAATCTTTGATAGAAAAGAGAAGCTATGTGAGCACGGCTGCTTAAGCATTTCATAACCACACCTAACCGAACCTAACCTAACCACACTTAACCTAACCTAACCTAACTGCCGAACCAGCTGTCTGACCAAAAGATGCTCCTGTCTAAAAGCTGAAAATTGGGAGGCGTTTTTAGGTTACCTCCAAAAATCTGATTAATAATACAAGTACAAATAATTGTACAATGTACATGCCATTTTAGTTAGTTGAATCATTGATAATTAATTGGGGGAGGGTGCGCAACCATAATTTTGCGGAGTTAGGGGGTCGTCGTAATATAAAGTTTGGAAAACACTGGGTTAGGTGATTGCCTGTATATTTTCCTTTAAGTATAGTTTGCTTTAAATAGTGTTTGCAACTGACAATTTCTGGTGCATTTTGCTTTAAATATAGAGTAGTTTGCAACTGACAGTTGAACTATCAGTTTTTCCTCTTCCTATTTCATGAAATTGGCAGAGTGAAATTGCGTATTTCACGAAACGAGCAATAACTTTGCTTATTTCATGAATTTGGCAAATTGACTGCCAATTTCACGAAATAATCAATATTTTGCTTATTTCATGAAATACGCAGTTTCACCGATTACGCGTAACATACACTGCACATAGATCACTTTATAACGCGGTGCGAGTGAGTAGTTCCGCCTTAGTAACGCTTTAAGCATAACTCGCTCCTTCAACACGTTACAAATTGATCTTTTCTACATAATTTACCTATAGGAAAAAAGAACAAGAATTGTAGCTTTTTCACTTTTTAACTCTGGCTTTGAAAGAAATCCAATAAGAAAAAGATAAAAATAAGCTACTCTTCATTTCCGTACTTGAGAAAAGTTATCGTATAAAATATTCGGTACAAACAAGCAAACCAGCAAACAAACAAACAAACAAATACATTTACAAACAAACAAACAGTGACCTACAACAAAATTAGGATACATTTATCGGAAATGAAATGAACCTTTCCTCTCTCTCTCTCTCTCTCTCTCTCTCTCTCTCTCTCTCTCTCTCTCTATTTTTTTATATAGAAAGGAAGGGCCAAGGGCGAGCGTCCGCAAAAATGCCTCCCCCTAGAAGAAGGAGAGAGCCGAAATCAAGGTCTCCAAAATTACGAGAGCTTAACCCTTTAGTGCCGAGAGCTCTTTCCTGACACTGAGAAAAATCGTCTGGCATTAGCCATAACAAAATCAGTGAAGTGACGTTTGGCACTAATGAGTTAAACTTCGGATCACCTGAAGATCAGGGCCCCCAGCCTTCTTTAGTTAGTTTTATAAGGCTAACTAACGAAAATATCACGACTTAACCTAACCAATCGTCAAGGGCTACAGTTGACCTAACGATTGGTCAGGTTAGGTCGTGATATTTTCGTTAGTTAGCCTTATAAGGCTAACTAAAGAAGGCTGGAGGCCCTGATCTTCAGGTGATCCTAAACTTCTTTCCTCATTTCAGAAGTTTTGAAAACACTTTTACCATCAATCTGAATTGGTAATTTGGAGTAAATGTAATGTATTCTCCATTATCACACTTAATATATTAAAATTATCACACGTCGTAGTATATTAATATTAATCACGCTTTAAAATATATTAATATTAATCGCACTTTATAATATATTAAAATTATCACACTTAATAATATACTAAAATTATCACACTTCGAAATATATTGAAATTATTACATTTTATAATATATAAAAAATTATCATACTTCCTATTATTTTAAAATTATTACATTTCATAATACATTAAATTTATCATATTTCATAATATACTGAAATAATCACATTCATATTATTTTAAATTTATCATACTTCATAATTTATTAAAATTATCTCCTTGATGTTATGCAAAGTTTTTTTCCTCATTTAAAGAGTTTTGATGCTACGCATTGCTCCTTTCTTTTGTTCTTTGACTTTAAATATATTTTAAATGTTTTTTTTTTTTTTAATTATTACGAAAAATATTTTAGGCAAAAATTAATTAAAAAAAAAATATTAATTGTAAATGTCGGGTTCTGTTTTGGAAATTTTATTTTATTTTTAGCAGAAAATTAGCAAAATAATAAAAGAAAATTTTATAAATTGATATTTTTATTTATTTTCTTTTTTCTTTTCGGTAACATGTATACGGACGAATCTAATATACAGGTTGCTATCACCACACTTATCTGTCAATTACCAGGAGGAAATAAAATTTTTGATTTGTTATATATATATACACTGTGTGTGTGTGTGTGTGTGTGTGTGTATATATAGTTAAAAATAAAATATGAAGTTAAAACAGTTTTAAATATTAACAAATCACAAACACTATAAACTAAAAATTAAAAGAGTCATATAGTTGAAAACCAAATATTTGGTTTTTAACTATATATATTTTCTGATTTTAGCACTGAAGACGATGTTGGAAAGTGTCGAGAGTTTTAATTTCATGACTATATATATATATATATATATATATATATATATATATATATTATACTGTTACTTACTTACTTTAGGTTACTTTAGGTGAGTTTGAACGACGGTTCAGGATCGACCTGCGGTCGACCCCTCTGCAGCATCCCACCTCATTTGCGGGACTTGGTGTGTATATATATATATATATGTGTGTGTGTGTATATATATATACATATATATATATCCTTATGACACCTTATGATGGTTTCGAACGACGGTTCAGGATCGACCTGCGGTCGACTCCTCTGCATCATCCCGCCTCATTTGCAGGATTTGGCAGAGGAGAGAATTGGTTTCAGATCTCTTCCTGCCTTCATATCCAGCCACGCATGGCTGGTTAGGGATTTTGCACAAGAACCTGTCCAGCTAGTTCTTGAACTTATTCAGGTTGGTGTGTTAGATGTTCCTTAGTTCTTTTGGCATCACATTAAAAAGTTTTGGATCTCGTATTCTGAGGGTATTTTTCATCCTCGTTTTCATGGCTTCCTGTCCTACCGCCGCAGCTGCGACAGTATACAGTAAACCCTCGTCCAACGCGCGGGTTAAGTTCCTCCAGAACGGCGCGTTTGGTAAATCCGCGTTGGACAAACTTAATACCTTATGGGATAAATGGGGATACGTGAACGCGGCCGCGTAAAGTCTCCCATTAATACTTAGATACGTAGATTTTTTATTCACACATAAATGAATTTCCATACCTATATTGTATAGGAAATAAGAACATAATAAAATCATAAACATAATGACAGTTACATATGATAAATAAAAATATATTAACTGAAAATAGCACGTATCTTTTCTTCACTCTTTCGGATGGTGCGTATAGTAGACTCATTTACGTGATACTCGCGGCCAAGTGATATTATGCTCATACCACCTCGCAACTTATCTAGAATCTTTATTTTTTCTTCTCTTCACTATCACTTGCAGATGCTTTACGTTTCAGTGTCATACTGCTGTCTAAGAGTACTAGCAAAACAACGGCAAAATACGACAAAAACAATCCAACAAAACTTCACTGAACATAACGCGTTAGCGGGACTGAGACAAAGGGTGACGCGAGAGGTGATGCTAGAGGGAGAGAAATGCGGGAGTGTTGGAGAGTGTAGGAAAAAAACTAGAGTGCGCAGTGGCACGCATACAGTACTACTGTATTAGAGCGTGTTTAGCGGACCGCGCATAATCAAATATTCCGCTTTCGGCAAATAATTGTTCGCATTTATTTTTCCGTGAACAACCAAATTCGCGCTGGACAAACACGCGTTGGACGAGGGTTTACTGTACTGTAAAATCTGCCTTTTCTCTCAATCCAGTGTGTTTCTATTTCTTCCCTAAAATTAGGGACACAACCCTCGAGTACTTTCCAGAGTGAAGTTTCAGGGATTGTAGTCGAGACCGGTAGTGTTCATCTTTCCTTTCCTCTATCTTAGACGTAAAAGTCCTTTGTATGGCTTCTCTGTTTGCAATGCCTGGTTTTCTGAATGGGTTTGTGAGTACTGAGCACAACTCAATCATTGATATAACTAAACTCTCCCATAATTTTAGTATGGTATTTGCTTTTCTGCTGTTGTGATTTTAATGTTATAGTGGTCTACGAATTCTGCATTCGACGACATTATTACTCCAAGATCCCTAATTTGTAAGTTTGGTGTTATATGTTTGGTTTGCAGCGTTTTGTACCCTTTATTCTGTCGCACCATGTTGTTATTATATTTTATAAGTTGGAAGTTTTCTTCGTTGAACTTCATATTGTTGTCTTCCACCCAAATGAACAATGTTTGAATGTCGTTTTGCAATTTTTCTATGACACCTTCACTTGGTATTTCTATGCGTATCTTTGTGTCATCCGCGAAACGCGAGACGATAGTGTCATAAATGTCTGAAATCATTATTATAAACAGCAAGGGAGCTTATATATATATATATAATATATTATATAATATATATTATATATATATATATATATATAATATACTGAATCCCGGTTGTGTAAACCTGCGTATTTTGCACAGTTTAAAGATATTTGATGGGGTTGTTTAACCTCATTCGTAACACCAAAGGTCATATAACGGAAGGCGGCTTCAGTTTAACGTAGACTGCGAACCACGGGTCCCTACATCATCAGGACACAGAGGACGGTCACCTACCCAAATACTGAACAGACCGAACGTCGTTTAACATTGCTGATGTAACTGAAAGCGGGATTGCGACGTGGCTAACTCCAGATATAGTTTTAAAGAAGTGTCCCAATAAATTGCGTTCCAATAATGGTTTTTTCGATTATTTTTGTACAAATATATTAATTTTATTTAATACATTTTTGCTCAAAGAAACTTTATATATACATTGTTTTGTTGTTGATAGAAAAATTCTTTCAAACATCCTTCTATCTATGGCAACACTTCTCATGGGAATACGTACATCATTCAGGGCCGTAGCTAGGCACCAAAAAGTTTGTGCTTACACATTCATTTGGAAAAAAAATAAATGTACATTTAAAAATTATTTTTTTTATGAAATCTAATTGTAAAAAACAAATTATTTCCAACAGATTTGTTGACGTTACATCTCTAAGTTAACACTACAGGATGTAAAAAGATATTCTAGCGGAGACTTGGCCAACATACGGCCCGCGGGCCAGAGTCCGGCCCGCCAAATATTTGTGTTAGGCACGGCTGGCGGATACTGAAAACTCAATATCTAATGCTATATTTTACTTCAATAAAATTTATTTTTAAAATAAAATTTTATCTAAAATTTTCACACTGGCCCCCGGTGTGGGTCATTAATTGAAATATGGCCCTTCATGAAAAAAGGTTGGACACCCCTGTTCTAGTGGTATCTTGTATATAATAGCGTGATGAAATAACATCGCAAATTGGTTGAGACTGGGCTAATTAACAGGGATGGAACGGTTACAAGTTGCGAGATACACTACTTTGACTTTGTCCCAATACTGTGTTTCTATTCTGTGCTCTGAATAAAAGTGAAATTTCCATTTCAGTTCATTGAATAACCATTGACTTCTACTCTAATTTCCTGATTTTTTTAGTGCACCAGAGACCATCTACAGGACTCTAAAATAATGGGGGGAACAGCCCCTTTCCACATCTTCACCCTGCTCCGTGCTTCACACCTCACCTCAGTGATTACACATTAAAAAGGGCTAGCTGCGCTACTATCATATATACATTCCCTGACGAGATGTACGGTTGAATACACGAAAGATCTTGGAATAATTATTTCTTTTTTCCTTGTGGGTTTGCATTATATATATATATATATATATATATATATGATGCGCCTCGGTGGTGTAGTGGTTAGCGCAGCTGACTACGAGTCCATCGGGCCCGGGATTGAGACCCAGTGACGACAGTCGGCGCGCAGCAAAACCCAGCTGTTCATCCATCCACACAATAAAGAAAGTGGTTGGTAGATAAATGGGTACCCTGGGTGGCCTAGTGGTTAAGACGCTGGGCTGCTCGTGGGGCGTGGTTCGGATTGCACGTTAAACTGGAGGTCTAAGGTGGAGTGAAAAGCTTGACCTTCGTCAGAATGAACAATTCGTGCGGAAGCTAACCAAAGGTGTGTATATATATATATATGTATATATATATATGTGTGTGTGTGTGTGTGTGTGTGTGTGTGTGTGTGCGTGAGAGTACAAAATTACCTCTACCAGAATTTGAAAACGGGACCTCTTCAGTAGGAGTCATGAGCACTACTTCTACATCCCGAAGAGGTAAAAGCTGACGCAACCTGTCTTATATTTCAGCAACTGAGGAAACGCATAACGCTTTCATTTCCAAAGGTTTTTTATGTGTTAACACCCCTCCTCCCGCATTCGAGCTAATGGCAGTATTTAATTCAAACCTCTCTGGAGTAACGGTGAGATACCATAAATGGAATGTCACGCATGAGCACTGCGGGTTTTTTTTTTTTGTATAATTAAATATTGCCATTACTTCGAGTGCGAGATGAGTATTAACACGTAAAATACTTTGAACGCGAAAGGATCATGCGTTTCCTCAGTTATTGTAATATATAACAGGGTGTGTTAGCTTTTACCTCGTCGTAGTGTGGTGGTAGCGCTCACGTCTTTTGTTCAAGAGGTCCCGGGTTCGAAACCTGGTGACTTGGTGGGGTTAATTTTCTATTACACAAGAAAAACATACCTACTCACGCGTATTATGCTATATATACACCTTTGGTTAGCTTCCGCCCGAATTCTTCATTCTGACGAAGGTCAAGCTTTTCACTCCACCTTAGACCTACAGTTTAACGTGGAAGCACAACCACGCCCCACCAGCAGCCCAGCGTCTAAGCCACCCAGGGTACCCATTTATCTACCAACCACTTTCTTTATTGTGTGGAAGGATGAACAGCTGGGTTTTGCTGCGCGCCGGCTGCCGTCACCGGGTCTCGATCCCGGGGCCGATGGATTTGTAGTCAGCGACGCTAACCACTACACCACCGAGGCACATATATATATATATATATATATATTTTTCCCTTGATCATAAAATCATTATTTGATTACTTTCACCCAGTGAAATTACATCCTTCAGGAAGATTCTCTCTCTCTCTCTCTCTATACATATATATATATATATATATATATTTTCATTTGTTTCGTTCTCTCTCTCTCATCTTGCGCGGAATATTCTCCTATACAAGCGTCGTTCTTTACGTTAATTATACTGCGTGTTTGCAGTTTAAATGTATATATATATATATATATATATATATACTAGTACAGTTCCCGTCACTTCGCTGACGGTTAGACAGGCTAAACTACAAAAAAAGAACCCAGCCGTGAAAATTTTGAGCTTCACATTGTGTCAACATTTCTGAATCTGGTATCTCCCAAAACCTCCTCACCCCCATTCAACTTGGGGGCTAACCCCCTCCCCCATTACCCCCACCCCTCCCCATTACCACACCCATCCCCCATTACCTCCACCCCTCCCCATTACCCCACCCATCCCCCATTACCCCCACCCCCACCCTTCCCCCCACCCTAAACCCTTCCCCCATTGCTAAACTACAGAAAAGAACACAGTCATGAAAATCTTGAGCTTCACATTTCCGCCCGTAATACAATTTCTGAATTTTTTTTACAATTTCTGAATTTTTTTTTCACAATTTTTTCTCACAATTTCTGAAAGTGTGACGGACAGACGGACAGACGGACAGACGGACAGCTCTCTTATTATAATATAGATATATATATATATATATATAAATATAATAAGTTTTAATGTTGACAATAGACTTAAATGAACTATGAACAATATCTACATCAAAGCAATTATTTAATTTCTGGATTGTCTTTTCCATAAAAGTTCGATAATTCTTTTCCAAAGTTGTAAAAAGGGGTTCCATTTGAATGAAAGAGTCGCTAAAATGAAGTACAGCACAGTTTTCAACGGTACCCAATTATTTAGTATGAAATTATTTAGCGTAAAATACACATACATACGTACATGCATAGTATTATGTATACATACTCGTTCTCTCCCTATCTCTGTAATATATACGAGTGTATATATATATATATATATATATATATATATATATATATATACAGTAGATTCAGGTTAATAGGGCCACCGGTTAATCGGGGCAGCCGTTTATTTGGGACAAATCTTGAAGAACAAAAACAAATCGAGAATATAACCAGAATTTGCTTCGCTTATTTGGGACACCATGCCGTTTAATTGGGTCAGTAATTGCTACATTGGGCCGTGGAATTACAACAAAAGTCGAGAAAAATTCTGCTGCTTCTTGACAACTGTGCAGCACACCCTCATTTAGATTTTTTGAAAAATATCCAACTGGAATTTTTGCCTCCCAACACCACATCCTTGGTGCAGCCAATGGACATGGGAATCATAAAAAATTTGAAGACCTTGTATCGCGGAAAGTTGGTAAACTACATCTTGAAGCAATTGAATAAAATCTAATGACATCATCTTCAACAGCTAAGGAAGTCAGTGCAAGGGTTAATCTTTTACATGCAGTACAGTTTATTGCCGATAGTTGGCGAGGAATAAGCACCAAGACCATTCAAACTGCTTTGCTCACTGTGGTTTTAAACACTCAGGCTTGGAGATGCCAGATACGGTCGATAGTGAAAATGACGCCATTTTGGAAGTGCAACACGTCAGAAACTACGAAGAGTTTGTATGCATCGACAATAGTCTTCAATGTTATAATGAAAATGAAGATTGTGAGGACGCAATTGTTGAACAAATTGCAGCAAAACACCAGAAGACATCAGAAGACCAGGAAAG
Organism: Bathynomus jamesi; assembly: GCA_023014485.1. Classification (NCBI taxonomy): domain Eukaryota; kingdom Metazoa; phylum Arthropoda; class Malacostraca; order Isopoda; family Cirolanidae; genus Bathynomus; species Bathynomus jamesi. Next base: position 816,479 of record JAJOZX010000236.1, read on the forward strand.
CGATGAGGATGACACACCTGAGCTTGAACGAGTGACTAACCAGGATGCCAGGAAATTTATTGCTGGATTACGACGCTATTTCATGCTATTTTCATACCTTTTTAACTCTTTACGTGCAACTTCGTATAATTGGGGCAGCCGCTTAATTGGGCCAAAGTATTCTAGTTCCGATATGTTCCAATTAACCGGAATCCACTGTATATATAAAATGCAGAAATGAGCGTCCAAGAGCGAAAGCACGAAAAAACTCCCTCCCCCCTCGCATAGAGGAAGAAGAGGACCAAAATCAAGGTCCAAGGTTTTCGAGATGCCTAGACACACTGCGTTTGAAGGATTGGAGGTCATAGAGAGGGGGAAAGATGACCTGAGGAAGATTGGTTCAGAGTTCACCGGTTGAGTAGATGAAAGATTGAAAATACCGATTAACCCTCGCGTTAGAGAGTTGGACAGAAAAGGAATGAGGATGTGTCGAAAGTCTGGTACTACGTGCTCTACTTAACATTTTGACTGCCACGTATATTTCATACACATTATTTATCAGCCATGTTGTACACATGTCACCAACATCGTAGTCAAATTATTAAAGGAGGAGGCATGCAGTTAGAGAGTCCGGAAGAGAAATGTCCGTTACCATAGCGATAGTAAAGAGAGAGTGAGAAAACATTGCGGCGAAGAGAGAAAGATTGAAGACAATCAGTAAGAGGCGGGGAATTGATGAGACGAAAAGCCTTTGATTCCATACGGTCAGGAAGAGCTGTGTGATGGTGGAGGTGAAGAAACCGCGGAACCGGTACAGCACACCTAACCTCTTAGAAACTGTTTTAGAAAGAGAGTATACGTGATCTTTCCAGGAAAGACCACGAGAAAAGGAAGCGCCAAGAATATTAAGAGAAGAGGACGGATTTAGTTCTGCATTGTTGAAGGTAAATGGATAGTCGTGTGGAAGATTGTGACGAATAGACAGATGGAGAAACTGAATTTTTGAGGCATTGAAAGCCACAAGGTTTTCTCTGCCCCAATCAGAGAGCGTAAAAAGATCAGAGATCAGGTGAACCATAGACGTCACACGCGAATCACGGAGTGACTGTTGAGAGGGACGCTTTGTGAAGCGGGTGGAGAAGTGAAGAGTGGAATTGTCGGCATAGAAGTGGATAGGGCAGGAAGTGCGACTTGGTAGATCATTGATAAATAAAAGGAACAGAGTAGGCGACAGGACAGAGCTCTGAGGAACACCACTATTAATAGCTTTAGGAGAAGAACAGTGATCATCTACAACTGCAGCTATACATCGGCTAGAAAGGAAATTAGAGATGAAGGCACAGAAAGAAGCATAGAAACCGAAGGAGTGCAGTTTAGAAATTAAAGATTTGTGCCAGACTCTACCAAAATATTTTGATATGTCCAGCGCAATAGCAATAAATATATATACTATCTATGCTGGCCACTGGATTAACATAATCTGTAATTTTTGGTCACTGGATTAGCATAATTTATAAAATTGTAAGTAATCAACAAATAAGTCCAAGAAAAATTTATTATATTGAATAAAGTGTATGAAATGAAGTCCAATTAGGGTTCAGAAGTCTAATATTTCGTAGCTCCTCCCTTTGCTTTCAGCACTGCCATTATTCTTGAAGGCATATAGTCAATCAATGTCTTGCAGTAGTCTGCCGAAATTTCTTGTGGCCAAACCAGTTTAATTTTATCGTTCAAATCTTGAGCAGGTGTTGGTCTAAGTCGAGCAATTTTTTTCTTAACTATTGCCCAGCAATTCTCTATCGGGTTGAGGTCAAGTGAACTACCAGGCCATGGCTGAAGGACCTCAATGTGATTTGCTTCTAACCAGCTTTTCACTAACCAGACGATAGGATCTCAGCTGGAAGTCAGTTTGTAGGCGTCGTCTTATGGTGCGTATACTCACAGACACCTCTTTTGGCAGTTGCGATAATCTATACTATAATAAGAGAGCTGTCCGTCTGTCTGTCCGTCCGTCCGTCCGTCCGTCCGTCCGTCACACTTTCAGAAATTGTGAGAAAAAATTGTGAGAAAAAAATTCAGAAATTGTATTACGGGCGGCAATGTGAAGAGCTCAAGATTTTCATGACTGTGTTCTTTTCTGTAGTTTAGCCTGTCTGTTTGTCTGTTTGTGAAATTTATCCCGGGCAGTAATGGGGGAAGGGTGGGGGTGGGGGTAATGGGGATGGTGGGGTAATGGGGAGGGGTGGGGGTAATGGGGGAGGGGGTTAGCCCCCAAGTTGCATGAATGGGGGTGAGGAGGTTTTGGGAGATACCAGATTCAGAAATGTTGACACAATGTGAAGCTCAAAATTTTCACGGCTGCGTTCTTTTCTGTAGTTTAGCCTGTCTAACCGTCAGCGAAGCGACGGGAACTGTACTAGTTAACATAAAAGACGAAGAGGCTGTTGGCTGTGCGACAACAATCCGTCTCATTAAACAGTCGGACCTCCTCGATGTGGCGCGTTCTCTCCTTGGGCGATTTCTGGCTTCATAACTTGGGATACACCAAGACGTGTTCCTATAGCGAATTGCGTGAGTCCCTCATGACGTAGTGCAACCATAACCGCCACTTTCGTTGCCCAAATATCCTTATTTTCGCCCATTTTCAAGATGCAGTAAGTACCTAAAACGATACAATAAATATATCTAAATAAATCCAATTATATATTTGCACTTAATTCTGACTGGTTGCATGCTAATATCGCGCCATTATTACGCTAACGTACATACATATGTAATTTCACTAAATTACAAGACTATTGAAAAATTACAGATTATGCTATTCCAGTGGCCAGTATATATCCAGTAAATGTACATATTTAGAAAAAATATATACATATAAAGAGAGAGAGAGAGAGAGAGAGAGAGAGAGAGAGAGAGAGAGAGAGTGATTAACAAAAGTAAACAGAGACATGATGATTGTCCTGAAGAACAAGTGACAAAGCTCACCAACCGAATGCCAGAACATGCGTCAGCTTTACATAATGAAAAGGAGAAAAGCAACACCATTCTAAATATATTGTATTCAGTTAATTCTGTATTAATTTATTGACTTTTATTATCGCATCAAAAACCATGGAAAAAACGAAGGTGTCAACACTCTGTATATATATATGTGTGTGTGTGTGTGTGTGTATATATATATATATATAAGGTGATTTTTTTTAAACGCCTGACTCTTAAAAAGGTTTGTATTTTTTCATTAACTGATACCGTGTACAAATAGGCAATCATACCAAAAATATGTAAAAAAAATTAGGCATATCATTATTAGTTGATTTAGGCTTTATGATTATTGCATTTGCATACTTCTTCGCGAAACAGAATTCATGCCACATAAATAATATTTGATAACTCAACTCTTACGGCCCTCCCCTTTTTTCTAAGGACGTAGAATGTATTAACACTGTATATTATACGGCTCCAGACCTAAACGTCATCAATCTTCAGTTGTGTACCACAAAGCAAGTGCACGGACGAAATAGTGAAGTTTATTTTTAAAGCTTGACTTTTAGTTTCGTATTAAAAGGTTAGTTATCTTATGTTACTGAATATATCATTTTAATTATTTTACTATTAGTGTACCAATGAAACTTGAACTGTAGGGTTGGTTTTTAATATTTTAAATCCTTAGTTTTCGCCGTTTCCTAGTTAAACTATGTATTTCTTGGCCTATGTCTTGTCCTATGTATTTCTTGTCTTTGAAAAGGTGTTTTTCCCTATTAAATTTCCTGTTGATTAATAACTATTACAAATTTCTACTGAAAATGCTGTATTTTTTGGGTGGGTAAGGGCAATTGCATTATACTGCACAGTACGTGGTGGATGTAGTAGCAACGGCGATTCGAATCCGGTAAGGATACAAAAATTTATAAATTTGGTTTTGTACATATATGTGCACACAACGAGTATATTAAAGTTAAAATCAAGAGTAAGATAAAAATTATAATACAAAAATAACATTTCAGAAGATAAAACTTGATTGAAAACTTATAGAAAAGACGAATGAAAGACTGCAGAAAGAAGCTAACTGACACAAGAACATTTAACCTTCTCTGTAGAGTAGTGCTTACCAACCGGGATGCTGCAAATGCTTCCTTTGGGTGCTACAAAATTTAATGAAAATGACAAAATACGTAACTAAATATTAAGAAATAAATGAAGATATGGAAATTTTAAATGAAACAAAACATTCATAATTTATTACGCCCATACGGAAATTGTATAGGTGCAGTTTGAAGTTACCTGGTGTGTGTGTGTGTGTGTGTGTGTGTGTGTGTGTGTGTGAAGGGGAGAGGATGGACGGGGACTGGATATTGTACAAAGGGAGATGAAAATCCTCCGCGGGTTACCTCATCTGGTTATCTCACCTGGTGGGTTTCCTCTGACAATGAAGACCAGCAACTATAAGAAAGGTTCTGGGCGCACTAAAGGAAACCATACTGTGCTAGTGCACCAGCTCGAAACGATAAAAAGAGATGTCTGAGAGAGAAGACAACTGAGCAGTAGAGTTGGAGAGTGCACCATATGCAGCAATTAATATTCAGGTTAAAAGAATAGACAACTTTCACACATTCAAAGCACACAGGCAACACAAAACCAGTCCACAATTCCATCATTCACAGTGCTCAAACAATTTATCACCAAGTGCAGATGCAAGGGCTCTCTTAAACTCTGCCGCGAAAGAAGAACAGACTGCATTGGGGTGCCTCGAGTTTATTTATCTTAACTGATGAGTTTTTGTTTTGTGTTTTATATTCTTAACTCTCGGTTTATACGAAACAAAAATGTCTTGAGATTCGTTGGTCGCTCATGGTGGTTTAAAAAGGTCATTTTAACGTATTTGTTTGCTACTGATCAGTTCACCGACAGCATCAATGTTTTCTGTCGTACGAACCACGCGTAGACCTTAGCTTTGTTAACAAGTATTTTCTAGTGAGATTTTTTATTTCCAGTCGCTTTTAGTATAGTCATTGATAGCTCATGGAAGTAACTTTTCTCTGTATACAGGGATCTAAATCAATACTTTGTCCGAGTCAATCATAACGATGTTGTGAGTATCATGTTATGAAACAAGAATATCAAAACGGACTGACGCATGGAACACAATAAGACAACTTCTTGCAGATTGTATAAACACGGTACCATCATACTAAGGAGTAGGTTAAGTACTCCAGGCCACGTAATTTGTTGCACGTGAACAGACTTTTCCCAACGCACTTTTTGCAGACACCTTCATTAGCAAATAGCAAATAGCAGACGTCTTCATTAGCAAATATTTAAAAACATACCTATTTGAAGCTAGTTGCCAGTTAAGTTACGTATCGAACTATATATATATATATATATATGATGAAAATAACACGAAGGAAAAAGGAAACACAGAATGGTGCTCAAGCGCTTTCGTCTAATGACATCCTCAGGAACACTGAAATAAATAACAAGTTCGAGACGATATATACTGTAGGTCACAAAAAAAATTGTAGGAAGAGCATACAAATTTATAAGGAAAAGCTACCAGAGTTTTAGCACTTTGCCCCTCTTGTCTACATCCGTGCTGAACGAATTCAAAACAACAGGATCAAGCGAAAAAAAGGCCCTAGGTAATGTTGAAATTATTTGTAAGTTGAATAATGACAGAATCAAAAATATTTCTATTAACAATGTTGCTCGAGTGAAACAAAATTGAAGCATTATTCCAATCAATACAGTGGGATAACTCTGACAAATGGACGAAAAGGGCACTGGACGACTGTCCCGTTCATCATAAATATTATTCATGTGTTACTTTTGTGAAATAATTTGTGTATATTATATATATATATATATATATATATATATATATATATCTATATATATATTATATATATATATATATATATATATATATATATATATAATGTAGTGACCAAATTTAGTTCCAAAGAGATGCTCTACAACATTTTTAGTACCGGAGCACCGTTCTGCCCACTTACATAAATAACTAAAATATAGTGAATGGAACTTACAGTATGATTGGTTACATTGATGAAGTTGCTGGGCTTTGTTCAGAGCTTTTTGCAGGGGTTGAAGCAGGCTTTTGAGGGTTCCTGAAGAAAGAATCAAAATACACTTTGCTTTTCTTCTACTCATTGTACAGCTTGGCGCCATTAACAGCTCTAACAACAATTGAACTTCGTTGCATGTCTGGATCATTTTCCTGAAAGTAGGCAAGAAAAGCTTCAAGATGTTTAAAAGCTTCAGCCATGCCTTTGTTAATTAAGGCCCTTGCTGGTTGAACATCTTCAGCATTATTCTCAGCGCTAACAATATTAGTCTGTTGCACGTTTCTGACTCATGATGCTCGATTTGAAGGTGTAAAATCAATTGCAAAACAAAGACCACAAATATTTTTGAGGAACCAATATGGCGACAAAAATAAACTGCCGCAAAATTCAGGGCTTTCACACCAACGAAAAATATTACCCTAGATCAGTGGTTCTCAAACTGGGGTACGGCGTACCACCAGTGGGGGTACACGAAGGGTTCCTGAAAATATAACCCTTTTAACTTTATATACGATTAACAAACGGCCACGAGTCACACGGTCGTTAAGAAAGTAAAAATCGTCTATCTCTCTCGAAAATCCAGAAAATCCCGTGAAAGAATTCAAGGGGTACAGAAGAAGAAAAAGTATGAGAACCGCTGCTCTAGATGGAAAGCTCAATTACCCTAAACCTAATTAGCAAAGATAGAAAAGCAATATTTTTTTTCCTATACTTCTTTGAATAGCGAAAATTATTAATATGCATACTGTCAGTGGCTAAAAGTAAAAATTAGGAAGTACTAGTGAACATTTTGCAGTGAATCAAACTCATTTATTTTAAAACCAAGCATATAATCAATTACCCTAAAAAGTGAGTATTTAGACCCTACCCTAAACTCTACCCTAAAAGTAGAAGCACTGGCTAAATTGCACAACGTGGCTGTGCGGCGCCGATGCGCTGCGGCAATCGCGTACGATAACGCTGCCGAGCATACGACGCCGAGAGCGTTATAGCGAATAACGCTGAGCGCTAAGGAAACTTAGGTATCAGGATAAAAATAGCACTGTAGCGAAACAGCGCTGAGCGAAACAACGCAAAGTGGGTACGGCCTATATATATATATATATATATATAAAACGAACTTTATATAATAATAATTATCGGTTTTGTTTAACCTCCTTTGCAACATCTAAGGTCATATGACGGAGGGGACCTACAGCTTTACGTGGAATCCGAACCACGGGTCGCTACATAGTCTGGACGCAACGGACGGCCTCCCATCCAACTACTATCCGACCCATTGTCGCTTAACTTCGCTGATCAACGGGAAACGGTGTTACGGCTACGACGTAAGCCCACGAACTTTATATACTCGCAATTTTTCCGAAAAGGAGAATGGTCGATATAATCTTTGCTTTTAAACTTTTCGAAATCTTTCACTAATACGAATTACTTTCAACTTTATACAAACTTCTTTTAAAAGAGTTCGAAATAACTTAAGCGATAACTTTAATACGACTATAAATTATTATAAAGTTGGAAGTCTTGCGAGGGAAGTTAGAACGTGCATGTCCGATACATGTTTTAGAAGTGTGCTGATGAATAAAAGAATGTGTATCCGTAGAGAATACATACAGTGTATATACAGGGTGATTATAAAGTTATTGTATAACTTTAAACTTTAATAACTTTTGATTTACGCATCATAGAAATATATTGTAAATGGCAAATGAAATCGTATCTACTACAGTTTTTAATAAACTATATTGTAAATTTGTAGGCCTCATCTTTATCGATACATCGTTCAATCCGATTTTCCAAAGACCTGAAAATATTCACCAGTTGCTGCTAAATGACTACATGAATTGCACTTGTGATTCTGGCCATAAGTTCATCCGCCACAATTGCCGGCAGAGAAACCTCATGAAGTCTGGCAACATGAAAAAGACTCACCAAAATTCAAAGAAAGAGAAATAAGGCGGTTATGTTGAGGTCTAGAAATTTGTAGTGTAGTGTTAAAAACTTGAATAATTATGTGTTCATATGCTCTATACAGTTTGTTTTTAATCATGTGTACATCAAAAGTTATTAAATTTTAAATTTGTATACAAATTTTGTAATCTCATATATATATATATATATATAATATATATATATATATATATATATAAATTAATGGGGATTTATACCCCCAACGGATACTTGGTTTTGAAAGGATCAGTGATTTATGAGCTATAGTTATTAAGTGTGAAATGTCGCCTTTACGACATTTTTGAGGGTTATCAAATACGAAAGGGCTAAAATTTATTAAAGTATTTGATGACGTCATTTCCTATTAGTGTCGCTTGGCTCGTCCACTCGTTTGCTTTTATTTGTTCACGACATTTCTCGCTCTTATCCTGCTCTCGCTTTTTATGTCCTGCACGGATATAAAGAATTTTTCAAACTAAAGACCTTTATATATATATATATATATATATATATATATATATATATAAGAGCACATAACGGAAGGGGCATACAGTTTTACGTGGGTTCCGAACCACGGGTCACTACAAGGTGCTACTGTAGTATGCGGTCTACCGACGATTGGTTAGGTTTAATCATTGATATTTTCGTTAAAACTAACGAAAATATCATGACTAAACCTAACCAATCGTCAAGGGCGATTGACAATGGGATGTAAACAAACAATTAGTAAACAAGATAAGAAGCTATAATTAAAAGGTAGACCGCCGAATCGTAGGTAGACCGCATACTACAGTAGCACCCACTACAAAACCTGGACGCAAAGGACGCGGTCTCCCATCCAGTTACTACCCAAATTCAATGTCGTCCAATTTCGCTAATCTACGGGAAGCAATGTTATGACATTGGCCCCCGACGTAGCCACGTTCCTGAAGAGGTGAGATCGGTTCAATTTATCATTATTTATTAGTATTTACCTGATCACTAAAAAAACATGGGACTTCACGACAGGACTTTTTGCACCGACTGTGCAGTTAATAAACAATGCTGCATACTTTACATGTTACAAAGGAGGTTGAACAAACTGTTGCATTAATATGACCTGTATTTCATACTTCGACATTTACAGTAGCCACCATCCATGGCTAACTAACACCGTTTCCCTGTAATCTATAATCGAAGTGAAGACACTGAGATCGGGGGGTTTGACTCCCGATGATGCTGGTTAACGTAAGTGACTGCTGTAGTCTGGCACGAGCGCTGTGCCACTTTCTGGTCTTCGTCACTGATTAATTATATTTATTATTTAATAACTGAAGCGCGTTGAAAGGATGTGTGTATATAACAAATGAACTTATTTTGTAATCATTCACAATTTCCAGCTTATAAAAAGAAAGGGATCACCTGAAGATCCGTCACCCCAGCCTTTTTATAGTTAGCTTTATAAGGCTAACTAACGAAAATATCACGACTTAACCTAACCAATCGTTAGGTCAACTGTACGCCCTTGACGATTGGTTAGGTTAGGTCGTGATATTTTCGTTAGTTACCCTTATAAAGCTAACTAGTAAAGGCTGGGGTGACGGATCTTCAGGTGATCCAAAGAAAGAGAGAAAAATTTAAACTTATTGTACAATTAGAGTTTAGAATATTGCGTTCAGTATCATCGGTATTATAGGCGTTCGGTTAGTTTGTCATGTACCTGAAGTGGCATGTAGCAGGTTTTCGCCTACTCATCTATAGAGATGTATTACCTCTGTCAGCTTTAAAAGACTTTATTATTCTCTTATAGTTCTCCATATTAACTTGGGAAGGTTCCAATAACCTGTACTCTAAGACCATTTAACGTTGTTCTTAATAACGGTGTTAGAAATGTATATAATAGTTTGCCTATTACTCACACAGAAGATACATTCAAAGAATCCGTTATCTTGACTATCTCTCCGTTGTATAACCTTAGACTTGCGGAATTTATGTTTCAAACTGTAAATGATAAAGGAAGATTAACCCTAGACTGCATAGGCGATCAAATCATCTTACGTGTGGGGTCGAATTGGACCCCACTGTGCATTCCAGGGTTAATACAAGACTTCATTGGAAATGCCATCTGATCACATATAATAACAGAATAGTTCAGCCTTCGTTAAAAATTCTCCACTTGTTAGGAAATTTTAGAAAAAATTATTTCTTCGTCATTCCAGTTTGTGATAACACACCCATGTACACGGTGTTCAAAAAGAAACGCAACCCACTGGAGAATGCATATATCATTGTAACCTAACCCTTTTCTTTCTGTTTCAGGTTGCGTTTTTTTTAACACCCTGTATAACATATCCATGGAAATATATCTCAGCTTCATGGAATATTCGTATTATTTTTATTCAGTTTTCGTTGTAAATGAGAGATTGTGAAGTGTTTTTACCTCTATAATGCTTCTTTGACTCTTATTTCATAACCTGGGTAAAATATACCCTTGGTATAGTTTATCATAGCTATAAAATATGGGGGGGGGTTGCCCTTATTTCATAACCTGGATATAATATACTTTATGAAATAAGGGTTAAAATAAAGTATAAAGTGTGTGATAATAAATTATTTATGACTTCACACGTCTCGAGACGTTTTCAGCTTCATTAATTTCAGGAAAATAATGAATAATTTCCAAAAAGAGAAAAAATAAAAATTAATTTAGATTTTTCAGTACCAATTTTCAGCTTCTTCTTTTTTTTAATTTTCATTTTTTAAATAGAAATTTAATTTAAAATGTTAAAATTTTCATTAATTTTGGATTCAAACTGATATACATTTGGATTTTTTTTTTTTTTTTTTTTACACTGACACTGCATATAAATTTTAAAATTTATTCCAATAAATGTTAGTTTAATATTAACTTTTATTTCATGTTAATAGTTTTTTAACATCAAAGCAATTGCCATTTTATTTAATATTTGATTGAATTGCATTTCGGTGTGAATATACAGCATATACGTTGTTTATGGAATTTGTCGACTATAATAATATATATATATATATATACTAACTTACACTATAAAATAAATAAACCATACTTTTTCGTCGGTGTTTTAATTCAGTTTGAATGTCACAATAATTTTTTGGTTTTACAATAGACAAAGTCTGAAGTGTTAATTGAGCATAGAATGATTAATACAGGTCAACAGCGCAAAAACCATTAATGGCGCCAATTTGCACTTTCCTCCTTATTTCTTATTTCTTTTACATTTAAAGCCGTAACAAGAATTTAGGGGGGTGGGCGGAAAGTAGCTCCCTATTTTTGATTGGTAAAAAAATACGTATATTATCCATTTATTTCAGAAGAAATAATATGAAAAGGTAGGCATACATGGTAGGTTTTCTCTAAAATTCAATGTGTGCTCCAACTCTTTCCACCAGCTTCTGGAGCCGCCCAGGAATGGCGTCCACTGACTTTAGCAGGAACTCCGGCGGGATGGAGGACATGACTTCCCGAATTCGGTCCTCCAGTTCTTCCAATGTCCTCGGTTTGGTGCGGTAGACTTCTTCTTTCCTTTACCCACCCCCAAAGAAAGAAGTCGCACGGTGTCAAGTCGGGGCTCCTGGCTGGCCATTGATGTGGACCACGACGACCCATCCAACGCCCAGGGAAGTGGGCATCCAGCCACTCACGGACAACAAGAGCGAAGTGCGGAGGGGCGCCATCTTGCATAAATATCAGATCGTCGATGTTCTCCCATGTGCTGACAACCGGCCAGACCTCGTTTCGCAACATAGCAAGGTACCGCTCAGCATTCATGGTGTTGCGCAGAAGGAACGGGCCCACAACCTGATCTGAGGTCATACCACACCACACCGTTACACTGAACCGATTCTGCGTTTTTCAGCGGTAACCATAGGATCCTCTCCTGCCCAGTAGTGGCAATTGTGGCGGTTGACAAAGCCTCCGACGTGGAACACCGCCTCGTCGCTCCAGAGGATGTTGGGGAAGAGATGGGGCCAGTCTTCATGCCAAGCCAGCATGATTTCCCCGAACTCCATGCGAATGTCGCAGTCCTCGTCCGAGAGAGATTGGCAGTAATGCGGCTTCCACGCACGCCAGTTCAGCTCTTTCTTCAGCACAGTTCGCACTGAGTAGCGGGAGAGTCCACTTTCCCGAGCTGCCTGGCGATTTGACTTTCGTGGACTTGGTGCGAACATTTCCTGAACTGCCTGCACCGTCTCCTGGGCCCTGGATGTCGAAGGGCGACCACATCTTCGAACATCTGCCACAGACCCCGTGGTCATGAGCTTCGAGTGGCAGTTCTTGATTGTTTTCGGGTCCACTTGGGCACGTGGTCCGTGAATGGCCCGCCACCATCTTTGAACTCGAACGACAGATTGCCAAACTTCGTACCGTGCCGCCAACTGGGCACGCTCCTGCAGTGTTAAACGCTCAGCCATGTTACCCTTCAATCTGAAATGAAAAAAAAAAAATGAACGTTACAATTGTACCACTTTAGAGAACACAAAGAACACTTTAGAGAAAAAAAGATTACCGTTACAATTGTACCACTTTAGAGAACACACCATAACAATAAACAATACAATCACAATTTATACATAATTTATATGTAATTTAAATTAGGGAGCTACTTTCGCCCACCCTATATATATATATATATATATATATATATATATATATATATATATATATGGTGGCGCAAAAGTCGCGCATCATAGGAATTTTCAATGTTGACTATAATATATTATTTTTTTCTTTTAGGGAGAGGATGGCTGCGAAATTAACAATAGACGAGAGTGTGAGCTTGGTTTTAATGTATGGAATACCAGGTACAACAAATCGATGAATCGGTACAGAATACGAGACTTTTGCGCCGTATATACAGGGTGTACATAAAGTCAGGATCTATTTTTGTGAAGCACTTGGAAATTATATGGAATTCAATCATAAAATGATAAAGTGGTAACATTTATTAAATAATTAAGAGTAGGATTCGACGTGACGCCCATCAGTATCCCTGCACAGCTCAAATCGTTCCGCAGCATTTCTAAACAATTCTGGAGCATTTGCGGAGTTATGTTATCTGCAGCAGTTCGTATACGTGTACGTAAGTTTTCAAGACTCGTAATCTTCGTCTGATAGACGTGCGATTTGATAAAGCCCTATGCAAAGAAATCTAAAGTGGTTAAATCTGGTGATCTCGCTGGCCAAGGTCTGTTGCTTCCGCGTCCGATCCAGCGATTTGGAAAACGTCCATTTAGATAATCCTGAACAACTTTGGCATAGTGACAAGGAGCACCATCATGTTGATAGACGACGGTACTAACAATCCTATCCCCAATCAGCTGAGGTTCAAGGAATTGCTGCAACATGTCCAGATAAATAAGCCCCGTAACTGTAGCTTCAGCAAAGAAAAAAGGACCATAAACCTTAGATTTTGTTAAACCCATCCAGACATTAACTTTAGGTGAGTCTCTTTCCCAATTTTGGACGAAATCATTCGGTCTTTCATCTGCCCAAATTCGACAGTTATGGCGATTTACTTTTCCACACGTATGGAAAGTGGCTTCATCACTAAAGAGAATGTTGTCCATTAAATTATCACTCCAGATTTGTTCTACGAGATCAGCACACACAGCACTTCGTCGAGGGAAATCTTCCTCATGTAAATCATGTAAAACCTGCAAATGATAGCTTTTCTTCTGCAAATTAACTTTCAGAATTTTGTGCACAGATGACGTCGGGAGGCCGAGTCTGTGTGATGCAGCACGAACGGACGTACGTGGCTCCTCACTGATAATTCCGCGTACTGCATTCACGGTAAGATCTGACATACACGGTCGTCCTGATCTTGCTTCATCATTTACAGATCCCGTTCGTTTAAATTTGTTCACCAATTTTCGTATTGTCTTGTCTATTGGCCCCGGCTTAAGAAATCTCCTTCTAAACTTCTCTCTGATGCCATTGTATTTCTTTCCCTCGATTCGCCAAATTACTATTGCGACACGCTCTTCTGTATTCATTCTAAGGGCTTCTGAAAAGAAAAATAGAAAAAAATAATTATTTCACAAAAATAGATCCTGACTTTATGTACACCCTGTATATTATTTCTTTTCTTTTAGGTAGGGGATGGCTGCGGAATTAACAAGAGACGAGAGTGTGAGCTTGGTTTTAATGTATGGAATACCAGGTACAACAAATCGATGAATCGGTACAGAATGCGCGACTTTTGTGCCGTATATATGGGGGACGGGGTGAGTGTGTAAATTTTAGGGTTGCCAGATTTTTCAAATGCCCATGCGGGACAAAAAATTTTCTGAGGTTTTTTTTTAAGACCAAATTTTTTTCAAATTGAAACTAGATTTCTTCAACGGTTACAACAAACAAAATTAGAAAAATTTTATTAAATTAATATTTAACAATTAAACATCGTGAATAAATTGAAATTATTATACATAATATTGAAATTCTAAATCAATTCATCCCTAAAAAATTTGCTTAAAAAATATTTTTTGTGGGACATTTTGAACGCGGGATTTTGACGCGGGATTTTTGGATCAAATGTGGGACTGTCCCGTAAAATATGGGACCTTCTGGCAACCCTACACTGTGTAATAGACTAACTAGATTTCAAACTTTAAGATCAGAACTTTGGACAAAACCAAGATTGAACATGGTATCAAATAATATATTTCATATCACGTTATCATTAAAAGTTTTTAAAGTTTAGAATGCAAAAAAAAGTATGTGACACGCATCGTATTCTCCTTCGATACAGTCCTGACTCTGAGTTTTCCCCCCAAGTCTGGATTTTAAAGTTTTTCTACTGCATTAGTATTTTACGTCTATTTTAGATCGGTACTGAGGATGAAGGAGATTCTTTGAAAGCGTTTGGTTGTTAAGAGGAATAAATGTTGCATCTGATAATTATGTTGTTAATCTTCATAAGATTTCCTTTGCGGAAGAGAGAATCACTGGGGTTATGCTATGTGTGCGTGCGAGAGTGTGGGAATGTGATTGCGTGTGCGTCCTTGTGCTGTGTGTGTACGTCTGTTAAACACGCGTATTATTATATGCAGTTATTGCGTTGTTGGTTTTTAATGTTCGCAATAACCTATTAAATAGGCACTGCACACAACTGGGATCAAGTAAAGATAAGCACCCCCCCTTCTTTAATTAGCCTTATAAGGCTAACTAACGAAAATATCACGACCTAACCTAACCAATCGTCAAGGGCGTACAGTTGACTTAACGATTGGTTAGGTTAGGTTGTGATATTTTCGTTAGTTAGCCTTATAAGGCTAATTAAAGAAGGCTGGAGGTGCTTATCTTTACTTGATCCCACAACTGTCTCAGATTCTGCAATGACTCTCTATAATTCTTAATCTCGTGTTGTACAAATATTTAAGTTTGTTTCGGAGACTCGACAACGAAGGTACGAAGGTAAAGTCTCTGTGTTCATTCGTTGCTTTGGGTTGGAATTACGTTTATGTGGGATCATAATTCGTTAACATTTGAGTTCCGTTATCAGTTGTAACTGGTTGGGCATAACTGGTCGGGTATGGTTGTAAATTCTCTCATAGTGGTTTTATTATTCTCTTTAGTAATATAGTTCACCAGTTTCCATTCTCTCCAGTGCATAAGACTCAGTTTATGAGTCAAATATTGTCTCCAGCAGTAAAGGATGTTGTGGGTGCTCACGCGAGGACTGAATTCGCTGGCAATGGTTGTACGATAACACCTTTTTTATCTGCCATTCTTCAGACAAATCATTAAACATCAACGTCATTTATTTTGGATCAATGAAAGAAAGCCACCCCCAAAAGTTTCTAGTAAACAATGCCACCCTAAAAAATGATCAAGTAAACAATGCCACCCCCCAAAATCACTAAAGTAAAGAATGTAAGTAAAAACACTTTCATGAGGAATTGTTTATTATTTATTATTGTATGCCCTTGATGATTGGTTAGGTTAAGTCATGATATTTTCATTTAAACTAACTAAAATATCACAACTTAACCTAACCTAACCTAAATAACCTACCTACCTAAATAACTTACCGATCAATGAAAGAAAGCCACCCCCGAATTGTGTCAGTGAAAGAAAGCCACCCCCGAATTGTGTCAATGAAAGAAAGCCACCCCCCTCCCCCCGACCCGTTTGGGGGTGGCTTTCTTTCATTGATCCTTTATTTTTCCTGACTAAATCTTTGCTGAACTCTCAAATGAGTTCAGTTATATTTAAGGAATAGATTATTTATACTGAAATGTTACAGTTTGCCAATAATATCACAAAGTCAATTTTTAATCATACCCACGGGGTATGATTAAAGTATTTCGGCTAATGAATACATATTCCGATGTACGTTTTTTTAAAATTAGGAAACCGAAGTTAAATTGTAAATTTTCATATTGAGCAACGGACAGTGGGTATCGACTCAGCAAATATTGAGTCTTGTTGCACACCATATTTCATTCCTTCGCTTATTTATACATCTTTCCATCAATGAGAATCACAAAATTGTGAATTATTCAATGTGTTGTTCACCACACTTTGAAAAGAAATGAAAAGAGGTTCCACGATCGCTCTGCTTCGAAGCGAACACACACACACACACACACACACACACACACACACACACACACATATATATATATATATATATATATATCGTTCATCGAGTGCAGGTCTCTCATTAGTGAAAGTAAATCCTCGACAAAAGAAAATCGACTTCGAAAAACGGATCCAAATACGCCATTTTCGTTCCTCTTAAATCGAATTTCAAAATTTTTCTTTAGAGCTTCTAAATGATGAGGATTTTAAAGTTCCTTTGCCCCTATCAGAATGTGCCCTTGACGGACCTTTATATACCCCCTGCATTACCCTCTTCTTAGGGGAAGGGAGGAGAGGGGGCATCTGTAATGGAATAAGTTCATCAGAAAAAGTAAAGGGTGTACTAAAACTAAGGTCATTGAACTTGATGTAAACAAAAACGGAAATAGGCTTAGAATGAAAATAAATATTTTTCAAACAAAAATATTTCAAGATTCGTATATTTGACAAACCTGAATATTTTTTAAATTTCCAAATGAGTATTTTCCAAAAATGTTCATGTATTTCTTAGTTAAATATATAAAAATATTTTTATGATAACACTGTATTAAATTGACTTACATATTAATTTCTCTTAAGCTAAAAATACAAATATTTTAATCGTAATATATTATGAGTCTTACGACTATTTACAAATATTTAATATTTGTTTGCTCTCCAAAAATCTTCATAATCAGGGTCTTATGTAAACAGAATATGGAACGCATACAAATTTTAACATAATTTCAAATATCCTAGGTGAAATGGATATTCTAGCTGAAATGAATATCCTAGCTGAAATTAATATCCTAGCTGAAATAGATATCCTAGCTGAAATGAATATCCTAGCTGAAATAGATATCCTAGCTGAAATAGATATCCTAGCTGAAATGAATATCCTAGCTGAAATAGATATCCTAGCTGAAATAGATATCCTGGCTGAAACGGATATCCTAGCTGAAACGGACAACCTAGCTGAAATGAATATCCTAGCTGAAATGAATATCCTAGCTGAAATAGATATCCTAGCTGAAATTAATATCCTAGCTGAAATAGATATCCAAGCTGAAATAGATATCCTAGCTGAAATGAATATCCTAGCTGAAATAGATATCCTAGCTGAAATAGATATCCTGGCTGAAACGGATATCCTAGCTGAAACGGACAACCTAGCTGAAATGAATATCCTAGCTGAAATGAATATCCTAGCTGAAATAGATATCCTAGCTGAAATGAATATCCTAGCTGAAATAGATATCCTAGCTGAAATAGATATCCTAGCTGAAATGAATATCCTAGCTGAAATAGATATCCTAGCTGAAATAGATATCCTGGCTGAAACGGATATCCTAGCTGAAACGGACAACCTAGCTGAAATGAATATCCTAGCTGAAATGGATATCCTAGCTGAAACGGATATCCAGCTGAAACGGATATCCAGCTGAAATAATGACCGTATTAAAATGAACACGTAATAATAGATTTAATTTAAATTACATTTTTCTTAATTATGTTGAGTTATAAAGAAACGCTTATTATTATTATTAAAGTGATATTTTTAAAACAACTAATATATAAACTTGATGGCGCATTTTCCAAAGAATGAAATATGTTCAGCTCGAATACTCTTTAGCGTGCATTGAAAATAATTGTATTTGGAAATAATGTAATTATACGTACACTGAAATCAAACCTATAATTAGATTTCATTCTAATCTGGATTTTTTTTTTCTGTGTAAAATGGATAGTTTTTGTATAGGAATATATAACGAAAGATTAAAGTATTTAGCGTACAAACAAATTCATGTCACTCACGAATAACTTTAACCCTTTAAGCCCTGAATTTTTTGTAGGGTTAAGTTATGAATGCGTGTATTTGAAACGTTAGCAATTGACATCTTCAGTCCTTAAAGGGTTAATATGACCGTTTTAAATCAACGTGTCTCTTCCTCATGTCAGAAATTAACGAAACCCAAGATGAAAACGAAGAACGAAAAGAGTCAAACGATTTTCTTTCTAATCACAGTTAGACGAAAGATTTCCCATTTTCTGTAACGAAATCGTTTCCTCAGAACAAAAATACTTTTTAAAAACTGCCTTTTATATAAATAAAGTTCATAACACTTTTTTCTACTTTTTTTATCATGCGTAACATGAACTTGACTTTTCCATTTTCCATGCGACGTACCTAAATAATGTTCAGATTCCAATTCTAACGAAAATAAAAAGAAATTCAGACAGAAGAAAATGAAAAGCATTGTTATTACAGTCCAAAAGGCTTTGCCTTGTCATGCAATATGACATTTCGTCGTGTGTAACTGTGTGAAAAGTGAACTAAGGAAAAGGTGAATGTATCGTGAGGGTACGATGTAAAGAATATCAAAATGTGAAGGAAGGACTCTGATTCAAAGTTGTAAAGAGGATCAGTAGAAGATATAGTAAGGGTGAAAACATTTAAACGTGGCTAAAAGGCACAAAAAATAATTTGTAAAGCTGATAAAGAGTTACGAAAAAATTAAAGTACATAAAAGGAAAAAGGAAATGATTCTGGTTTCGTGAATGATGACTTCACTGATAATTACAAATACCAAAATCGAAACCTTTTCTTTTGTATAGCGAGTTATTAGAAATAGTGAAGAAAAAAGTATTTGAATACATTTGTGTTTATAATGTTAGGAATTATAAAAATTTTGACGTACTCTGGTGTAGAGCACTGGTTCCCAACCTGTGGGCCATGGCGAATTTCCTGGGTGGGTTATGGAGGTTGGTCATAGCATACCTTCTAAAAATCAAATTCAAATTTAGAATTAGTATAATTTTAGTCATTTTATGAAATTATTGGCATATAACTATATTTACATTATTTTTCCACGAGTTATTTGAATCGGCTGTAGTGGGCCATCGCCTTAAAAAGGTTGGGAACCACTGGTGTAGAGCATATCATGTTAAAGGAGATGGGAAAGTACAGTAGTTTGTAGATTCAATGAAGGCAGAGTAATTAAAGTTTAAAGTATTTGAAATGTAAGGAAATTTCCTATGAGTAAATGAGGAGTAGCATATACTGAAACTCGTAGAAAAAACAATGTTGCAATTGCCCCGAAGCTACAAATTTTAGAGAGAGAGAGAGTGTTACAAGGAGTTACAAGGAAAAGTAGTACCTCAAAAGGCCTTGCGGCCCATACCGAGGAGGTACCAATGGCAACGGGTGCCAGGGAAAATTTTCTACACCCTCAAATAGTGTGCAAGATTTGGTCTAACCTTTTCTTGAAATGATCCACAGAGGAACTGTTCACAACTTCTGAAGGTAACCTGTTCCACGTGTCACAGATCTTATACGTAAAGTAATTCCCACACACACTAGTCCTAAACCGTTTCAAATCCAACTTGCAACCATTGTTGCGAGTTGGGTTATCATTTAAACTAAACATACTTCTAAAATCGACATCGTTGAACCCGCGTAAGAGTTTGAAAACCTCGATCAGTTGACCGCGCAGCCTCCGAGTTCCAGCGAAAACAAGTTCAGGATGCGTAACCGTCGATTGTAGCCCATATGCCTAACGGAAGGGATTAACTTTGTGGCCCTCGCCTGCACTCGCTCCAGCCTCTCAATATCTTTCCTGAGGGTGGGCGACCAGAACTGCACAGCATACTCCAGGTGCGGCCGAACCAGGGAATTGTACAGAGAGAGCACAATCTCCTTGTTCCGAGAGAGAGAGAGATCAGCAGTCAACTTCCAAACCCTCCAAGGTAAAAGCTTGCTTACTTCCAGAAATGATAATAAAAGGAAATAAAAATGCCCCTGATATTTTTTGCCTTTCATCGTGTTTCGAAATTGGAAAAAGTAAAATCTTTCTTGTTAAACTTCTTTCGGAATTATTAAATCTGAAAATTCTGTATCTGGGTTTGATTTCTCACATAAAATACAGAAAAAAGTAGAGTGCTCATTGGACAAACTTGTTAACGATTTTTATCAGGAGTAACCGTTTAAATAGCATTGACGAATTCTTGCTTGAGTTTATTTCAAATGGACTTTAAATGGTTTCGTCTTGAAACGAGAATTATAGGCTATTTATGCGTCGTCATATCCTTTAAAGAGACTGAGAGACTATGAGAACACATCGTGTTGGTCTCGTGTTTTGGGGAGATAATTTGGCTGAGAAACAGTTTCAGTGCTAGAAAATGTGTTTATTTAGGAATTTGTGGATTTAGTGGAGGGGGGAACCGCACACACACACACACACACACACACACACACACACATATATATATATATATATATATATATATATATATAATATATATATATATATATATATATAGCGTGCGTCCCTTTGTTAAGTCATGTTAAATAATTGTATATAGATAGATAAGTAGATAGATCAGTAGACAGAGAGAGACGCACTGGTGGATCCAGACCAAAATTCAAAGGTGCACCATTTGCTCGAACGGTGGCAAAGCAAACTTAAAAGTTGAATTGTAATAAGCATGTAATAATGTTGCAATTATAGGCCTATACATTATAGTTCTTTTTAAAAAAAAATTAGTTTTTTCTCACAAACTGAATTCTTTATAAAAGGAATTTAAAGTCAAGGCAACGCACACCACTCTCAGGAAAATGTTGAATTACATCATCACTGTCAGGTAATATGTCGCGAGGAGCTTGAAGCAGTACTAAAGCTTCAAATTGGTCCTCCGACATTGTACTGCGCAGGGCTGTTATTGTACACTTAACCTCGGAGAAGATTCTTTCAGCCTCATCTGAAGACAATAGAAAAACTTCAAGAATGGCCAGAAAGCGGTGAATGTTTGGCAAAGAATCAGCAGCGCATTCATTCAGAGCAGCAATAGCAGAGTGACCTAGGTCATAGAAGAGTGACCTACATCATCTTTGTGACCTTCAAGTCACTGACGACACATTGCAGACCATAAAATTCTACTTCCACTGGTTCTTCCGCGTAGCCATTTAGTAAAATCCTGTAAAAATCCCGTATTTATCCCAGCCTGGTTTCAGCAAATTTCAATCTGTATTTTTCACCTTGTTTTTAAAAGTACACCTAAATACACCTATTTTCCTGTATTTTCGCTGTGATACAAATAATTTAGAATGACAAATGTCTTGACACAAAGAATACATAATTTATTTTAGGTTGTAATAAAAAAGGAAAGGAAAAATGATTTATCTTGTCTCATTTTAGAAATTCAGAAAAAAAAATTGTAAATTTATTTTTTAACCTTTTACTACCTGACCCAAGAAACAATTTTTTTTATATAATTTTGTCTTTATTTTACTGCGTTTAGTGTCAGTATGAATTTGTGAAAAATAATCCTTATTTGGTTATTAGGTTTTACAGTATTAGCAGTTTTACAGGATTACAGTTTCACAGTATTACAGTTTCCATATGGGAGTGTCATGTACCAAATTTACTCATTTTCAAGGAATAAAAAAAAAAAACAGTTTTAGTGTTTTAGAACCTAAAACATTCTATATTTTTCATGACTTATTAATATTTTATATTTTAATAGTTTCCCTGAAAATAAATCATTTTTTTTCTGAAGAAAATACTCTGTCCTTTAAACTTATTGTATTATTTTTCACATCTTTTTACTGTTTATGAGACATTTGGGAACATTTAGTGCCTGTACTGCGAAGAAGTACAACTCATTCTCTGGGTTGTGGTTTATATTTTATATTTTGCTCTTATACGTATTATTTTTCTTACAAGAAGATGAAAATAAAGAAGTTAAAATTCTATTTTATTAAGCAATTTGTGGCAATTTTGTTCCAGAGTTGCCAGAGGTCAGATAGATGTATATTTCAATTGTTTTCTAATATCCTAATTACCGAGTGTATAATATTAAATTAAAATTAAATTAAATCAAATTAAATTAAATTAAAATTTGGATCACTTGAAGATCAGGGCTCCCAGCCTTCTTTAGTTAGCCTTATGAGGCTAACTAACGAAAATATCACGACCTAACCTAACCAATCGTTAGGTTAACTGTACGCCCTTGACGATTGGTTAGGTTAGGTCGTGATATTTTTGTTAGTTAGCCTTATAAAGCTTACTCAAGAAGGCTGGGGTGATGGATCTTCAGGTGATCCAAGTATTTTAATTCAGCTGTACAACAAAAGAATAAGATGAGGGGTATCTGCTGGATCGGCTACTGTTATCACGTAGACTAATGATAAGTTCGAAGAAGTAGTGGTGACCTTTTGTATCAAATGTGCTTAAATGTGCAGCATGCAAATTTCACTGCGCATTGTTTTCCAGGAAAAATAAAATGGATCTTCTAGACTGG
This sequence comes from Bathynomus jamesi, assembly GCA_023014485.1. NCBI lineage: Eukaryota > Metazoa > Arthropoda > Malacostraca > Isopoda > Cirolanidae > Bathynomus > Bathynomus jamesi. Next base: position 839,378 of record JAJOZX010000236.1, read on the forward strand.
AGAAGAAATATGGTACTGACTCTCTCTCGAAGTCTTCTTCACGAAGACAGCAGTAAGGAGGACACCACGTGAATCATGAACCTGAGACCTGTTCCCAAGAAGGTGTCAAAAAATGATCGCTACATGCGTAAAAGTGCAACTTAGGCTAAATATCTCAAATGTTAAAAAAAAAAAATTAGGGTACATATACTTAACAAATACAGTGCCATTACATTAAAAAAAAATGACATGGGTAAAAACATTTATACAGAGAGGACGCCAAAAAATATAGGGAGGGGGTGCCATGACCGGATTGGCCTTCCCACCTGGATAAAATTCATCTCTGGATAGACATGAATTTTATTCACAAGTAACTATAAAAACGAGTCATTAAGAGAAAATTTTCCAAAGGAAATTTTAATTACTTAAAACGAAACTAGAAAGGTTCAAGCGACATTTTTTACGGTTTTAACTCATAAAAAACCTCCTTTTTTAAAAAAAACTGGAAAAAACGTAAAAAAATCGGTAAAAGATGATTGTTGCGACCTGAGAACTTAAAAACAAATATTTTTATTTATAATAATGAAAATCAGATGGCGTAAAAATGATTAATGGATTTTTCTGCGAGATTTATGAGGGGAAAA
>JAJOZX010000236.1:842500-880000 GCA_023014485.1 Bathynomus jamesi
ATTACAGTGGCGATCATAAGTATTCGTACGGAGAAATACTTCAGTTACATTCGTTCTTATCTTTTGTACCATGCATAAGATAGTTGTGAACAGTTTACAGTTCATTTGTGAACAAATTTAACAAATAAAATATAGTTAATTTAACTCCAACATATAATATAAAACCAAAGAATTTGAGGAAAATAACAAAAAAAAAAGTTAAAATGCAAAAGTTTTCGTACATTTACTTAAAAAAATTATTTAATACTTTGTGTGCCCAACTTTTGCTTGGATGACTTCAATGATTCGTTTGGGGTATTTTTCTACAAAGGTTCAACATCTCTCAGTAAAAATTTTAGCCCATTCTTCGAAAGAAAATTGTTGCAATTCATACAGATTCGAAGGGTTTCTGGAGTTAAACTAATTTTTTTTTTTGTTTGTTAAATTTTTCCAAACGAACGATAAACTTTTCATAACTATCGTATGCATGGTACAAAAGATAAGGACGAATATAACCGCAATATTTCTCTGTACGAATACTTATAAGCGCCACTGTATAAAATAAATTGACCATTTAGTGAGCAAAAGAGTCAGTATGATACATTCTTCAGGTGAAAATTTATTATATTTGGATTGTTAGTAACTAAGGGGGCTTGACTTCGTCTGTTACCTTCAAATTTACTGTAAGACTTGATATAAAAAATTTATATAACTATAAAACTGCAGAAAAATATACGAAATTCTCTGTAGGATTTTATACAACATTCAAATTTATCAATTTCATTACCCTCCCGTGTTCGACCCATGAGGAAAAAAAATTATATACTGTGTGTGTGTATATATATATATATATATATATATATATATACATTTTAACTGCAAACACGCAGTATAATTAACGTAAAGAACGACGCTTGTATAGGAGAATATTCCGCGCAAGATGAGGAGAGAGAACGAAACAAATGAAAAAATGAGGTAACCACCCGGGAATCGAACCCGGGATCTTCCGATTGCCGGTCAGATATGATAACCATTACACCATGGGCCTAGCTCGATCAAATGTCGTAATTCTCCTACATACGCGCAGAAACCAATGCCGCAAGGGGGCACCTTCTGCATGCCGTACATTATGTACATTTTAACTGCAAACACGCAGTATAATTAACGTAAAGAACGACGGAATATTCTCCTATACAAGCGTCGTTCTTTACGTTATATATATATATACACACACATTATTTTCTTTGAGGATAACGTAGCTTTATAAAAGGTCGTAAATCTATCCAGGCGTTCCCATGCAGAAATTCAAAAATACTTTTCAAAAATTTATATATTTAACATATGCATATATTTTAATAATAATAATTATAATGTATATATATATATATATATATATATATATATATATATATATATATAGAGTGGACCTAGTTTAGCCGTTTAAGGTGATAATGATTTAATTGTATGCAATGATTAATTGATGCAATGACTGATTGCTTATTAATGAAAGGCTGGGTTAATAATTTATGATGTAATACAGTATCACCGATCGGAATAATTGGTTATTTGATTAGATCCACCATACTATTGGAAGTGACCGAAAAGGCAGCGAGGTCACCAGCTTGGTTTACACCCAAGCAAATTAATGTTAAGGTTATAAAAGACACCTTATATTGTTTTGTATTTTATTATGAAAATAAAGCCGTTATTTATTCACTGTGATATAACAAGAATTGACAGTAATTAATTGGTAGTTTTACGTTATGTTTATGACATAGACTTAGCTAAAAGATGAAAGTTAATAGCTTAATTGACACGTAATAAATAATGTACTCATTTATGGTATGTAATAGCATGCGGCATGGAACATTGAATGGGCCTAGTAAATGATATAAAGAATGCACGTGCGTTTGGTACATTGAATGGAAAACATGGCACTGATTAAGTAGGCTAAATGATTGCATGGATGCACAAGGAATAATTGATGCGGCCTAATAATAATGGATTGAAATGCTTGACAAATACACAAATATCATTTATATATAAGACCATTATGTGATGTTAAGTGATTACGTCAAGAGAACATTTAGTTAACACACAAATATATGAACTGAACATAATGACGGATGATACGCGGAATAACGGTATTAAAATGACACTTGAATTGGATGACAGGCCTACTGCGTTCTTTCACGAGAGTCAGTTGGAACGCGTGATTACACACTTTGGGAGTATAGCCTACCGTTCGGCGGTAGGCTAATGTAGGCTTCACAAGAGTACTTAGAATAGGAGGTACTTATCTTAGGACGATATAACCTTGTTGAAGGCGGGTTGAAGACGAACCGTTTTACGCAGATTGGAGTTGTCGTTGTCCGTTAAGCCTCTTGAGATGATGGATGTAGGCTTCGTGGAGGCCTGAGGTGATGTTACTTCTCGAGGTGCAGGCTGGCCTTATGATCTTGCGGGCGTAGGCCTGTGGTGCTGAATATATCTCGAGGAATGTGGAGAAACTTGAAGGCCGACTCGGCAAACCGCAGGCCCGAAGCGATTCAGGTTGGGCCTCGAAGGATTGCTTCTGCAGGCGGTCTGTAGATCTTACTTGATGACAAATTGTAGGCCTTGAAGGAAGCAGCAGGCCTAGCCTCCGGCCGAAGCCGGTAGGCGGTTGAAGAGGTGGTATCGTTCAGAGTAGTCTAGCGAAATGGAAGCGCTAACGAAGTGAGGAGGAGTGAGAGTGGGTGCTCGCTTTTATACGTAGTTCCTGTGACGTAGAACTTCGTACCAAATCTTAATAAGACGCTTTGTGAGCGCGTTAGTTGATAAGGATTTGCGTTCGCGCCCTGAGGGAAGAAACAGACTCTCCATTGTTTGACTCTTACCCACGTGTGTTTTCCAAGTTCTTTGATGATAGCGTGGAAGTAAAGGATCTGTCTATTTGTTGTCTATTTCTTGTCGATCCGCTACACATATATATATATATATATATAATATATATATATATATATGCAAGAAGGAAATATATATATATAATTTTTTTTTAATGCAGGAAGGAGGGGCCAAGGGCGAATCCCCGCCAAAGGGCCACCCCCCCTCAATAGAAGAAGAAGAGAGCCAAAATCAAGGTCCGGAGTTTTCGAGATGCTTAGACACTTTGCGTTTGAAAGATTGGAGGTCATAGACAGGAGGAAAGATGGATTGAGGAAGATTGTTCCAGAGTTCACTGGATGAGTAGATGAAAGATTGAAAATACCGATTAACCCTTGGGTTAGAGAGTTGGGCAGAAAAGGAATGAGAAGGTGTAGAAAGTCTGGTAGCCATCTACAACCGCAGCTATAGGTCGGTCAGAAAGGAAATTAGAGATGAAGGCACAGGTAAAAGGATAGAAACCGAAGAAATGCAGTTTCGAAATTAAAGATTTGTGCCAAACTCTATCAAAAGCTTTTGATATTCTCGCGCAATAGCAAAAGTTTCACCGAAATCCCGAAAGGAAGATGACCAAGAGGCAGAGAGATATGCAAGGAGATCGCCAATAGAGCGTTACTTGCGGAACCCATACTGACGATCTGAAAGAAGATTGTGACAAGAAAGGTGTTTAAGAATCTTCCTATTAAGGATAAATTAAAAAACTTTGGAAAGACAAGAAATCAAAGGAATTGAACGTAGTTGGAGGGTTGAGAGCGGTCACCCTTCTTTGGGACAGGCTGAATGAAAGCGAACTTCCAACAGGAAGGAAAAGTACCAGATAAGAGACAAAGACGAGAGTTTGCCTAGGCAGGGTGTCAGCACAGAAGTACAGTTCTTAAGAACAACAGGAGGAACACCATCAGGACCCTACGCCTTCCTAGAGTTCAGCCCAGATAGGGCAGAAAAAACATATTTAGAAGAGATTCTAATTTCAGACATAATAAGGTCAGAGGGAGGAAGAGATGGAAGAACAGCACCGGAATCGTCCAGGGTTGAGTTGTAAGAGAACGTTTGAGCGAAGAGTTCAGCTTTGTCAGGAGAAGAGACGGCAACTGAGCCGTCGGAATGGAAAAGAGGAGGAAAAGAGGAGGAAAAGAAGGGGAAGTAACGTTGTTGAAGAGGTTCTTAGCTAGATGCCAGAAAGAGCGAGAAGAATTAGAACTGGATAGGTTTTCACATTTTTGTGGGATGAAGGAATTTTTGGCGAATCGAGGGACAGATTTTGCACGATTCCGGGCAGAAATATAAGCTGAGTGAGAGTCAGGAGTTGGATAGCGACGGTACCTTCTGAAAGCCTCTTCTCTGTTGCGGATAGCATTAGAACAAGTAAAGGCAAACCAAGGTTTTGTACATCAGTAGTAGGAATAGAATATGGAATGTACGGCTCCATGCCCGAGAGATAATAACCTCCGTGATGCACTCAGCACACTCGGAAGAGCCCCGGCCACGGGAAGTAGTCATTCCTGGGAAACCACAGAAGTACTGCTAAGGGCCTCCCAATCAGCAGCGCCAAAGTGCAAAGGCGCCTTGGGAGGATCCAAAGGCCGAATTGGAGCGATAGGGTAGGACAGGAAACAGATATAAATGTTATGGGGTTTATATCCTGCTAATAAAGCTTATCAAAATCGTTAACATTATCATATATATATATATATATATATATACTGTGTGTGTGTGTGTGTGTGTGTGTAATATATATTATATATATATATATGTGTGTGTGTGTATACTGTATATATATGTGTGTGTGTGTGTGTGTGTATATATATATATAGTATATATATATATTATATATATTATATATATAAATCGTTTGTTTCTAAAAGCAGTGGACAATTAGTTGTGGCATTTGTATACCGTCAACTGGGGATACTTGGGACAGTGGGGGTAACTTGGGACATATTGACCTTCTTGGTATTTATAGTTAGATACTTTATACTGTACAGGGTGTTCGAAAAGTCCCGTCACCCCCTACAAAATATACATATTGTAATACCAATTTTATTTTCGTGTGATTAATTGTATTTATGTGGTAGGTGTAATTTAAGAAACAAGTCACTAGCAACAATTACTTTAATTACAGTAAATACTAAATACAGTTACTAATTACAGTTTCTGCATGTTTGTATCGCTTAATTCATTAACTTATGACGGGTGGTATGGTTTCATGCCGAGATCTTTTGTCATGTGATCTCTAATTGTGGACATGGGGACTGCAAGTTCTTGTGATCGTTTCCGAAGTGATTTTTTTGGTGAACGAGCCACCGATCCAATCACACCTTCACATTGTTCTGCTCGCGTTGTTGGTCTTCCCGACTGTGGTCTGTCCTTGATGGGGCCAGTTTCAAACAGCTTTTTCTCCCAGCGTAATGCCGTCTTGTTTGGTGGTGCAGCTTTATTGAATCTTGCGTTGGAATCATTCTGGATATCATGCATCGTTTTGCCAGTATGTGAACTTTCATGAGCCCATGTGCTCATCACTATCCTTTCCTCCAGAGTGTAAGTGGACTGGTCTGCCATTGTTCACACAACTCTAATACATGGAAAAGAAAAAATGTCAATGAATTACATATAAATTCAATTAACCACATGAAAATAAAATTGGTATTAATTGGTATTACAATATGTACATTTTGTAGGGGGTGGGGGTGACCGGACTTTTCAAACACCCTGTATATACGAGTACGTAAAACAATAAAAAATGTCCCTAAATTCAGCCCTTTTTAATTTAAAAATGCTATTCAAGCTTCAAAAACTAATGTCCCAAGTTGCCCACACTGTCCCAAGTATCTCCAGTTGACAGTACCTTATTTATGTTACATATAATAATCAAACTTAATAAAAATTAATTTTTATATAAATTTATATTATATTTGTATATTCTGTTCGTCAATTAATTCGTGAAGCTGGCCAATTATTTTGTGAAGCTGGTCAATTATTTTGTGAAGCTCGTCAATTAATTTGTGAAGTTAGTAGATGATACTTATTTAATGTCACTAATACATTAAACTGAATCATTCCACTCAGACCAAATACAAATACATAAATCAACTGATCATCATATCAAATGAAAACAATGTATTTGATTGTTCTGAAAAATAACATGATTAAGTGTTTACAAAATGAGTAATTTAATATCTTTACATGACGAAAGAAGTTTTAAACAAATTAATCGACTTTTTATATTGAGGGACTGAAAAAATAAGGGAGCTATTGAAGAATAACAGGGAGCCTTTTAGTTAGCTTTATAAGGCTAACTAACGAAAATATCATGACCTAACCTAACCAATCGTCAAGGGCGTACAGTTAACCTAACAATTGGTTAGGCTAGGTCGTGATATTTTCGTTAGTTAGCCTTATAGCCTAACTAAAGAAGGCTTGGGTCCCTATTCTTCAATAGCTCCAAAATAAGTAAATGCGATGTTTGATGGTTTTGGTTAGTACAAAGTTTGGTAAACTATTCATGTTGAAAAAGTATATCTTTTAGAATTGAGACTGTGTTTCTCTGTTGACTATTAAAATAGTTTGACTCAATTGGAGTGAACTGACTGAAAGTTGAGGCGAACTATCTGCCTTACGTCACCCTTATCGTCAACTTTTTCTTGTAAAGTGTAGCAAATATTTCATCTTACCTTTGGTCTTTACGGAAATTTAAAAATAAAAAGGGACATATTTTTCGCATTTTTTAGCTCAAAGTTTGAAACTTTTTTCAGTATTGTTGGTCAGGAGCAAACTATTTGAATTTTAAATTTTAAATCAACATTCTAATTTTTTTATTTAATGCCAATATTATTGAGGTAAAACTTGTACTGAAATTGGATCACCTGAAGATCAGGGCCACCAGCCTTCTTTAGTTAGCTTTATAAGGCTAACTATCGAAAATATCACGACCTAACCTAACCAATCGTCAAGGGCGTACAGTTGACCGAACGATTGGTTAGGTTAGGTCGTGATATTTTCGTTAGTTAGCCTTATAAAGCTAACTAAAGAAGGCTGGGGGCCCTGATCTTCAGGTGATCCCTGAAATTTTTAGGAAAATCAAAATAGACGCATATTTTGCTGTTTGAACTTTCTTGTCCCATATTTGTTGACTTAGGATTATTTTTAGCAGTGAATGTATGAGCCTGTGTGTGTGTGTGTGTGTGTGAATAGGCGCGTAGGCTGTCCTTTCTTTAACCTCACGGATAAAAACAATGGCTAGTAACGATAATAACAAAAGAAATAACGAATCTCAGGACGGTAAAGAACCATTCTCAAAAGCGAAAGTTAAATATTAAGAACTGGGGTACTTTCCCCTTTGAAAGTGAAGTCCTGCTGATTGTGAAACTTCGGATGAAGTTAATGAAACCTCGAAAACAAAGTTGGAAAAAAAAATGTGGCAAAAGGAATATTAAAGCGCCTTTATGATTTTGGAGCGAAAAATAGAAGCGTATTAATCGTTCAATGAAAAATTTGGGAGCAAGTGTAGTTTACGACCCCCTGTGGTGCCTAGTGTAGTTTACGTTCCCCTACATTATTCTAGTGTAGTTGCGTTCACCAACTTTGTCCGCGTATACCTAATCAAATAAAACGTTAAAACTAACGAAAATATTACGACTTAACCAATCGTCAATTTATATACACAGTATATATACACAGTATATAAATATACACAGTATATAAATAAAAAATGTCCCTAAATTCAGCCCTTTTTAATTTAAAAATGCTATTCAAGCTTCAAAAACTAAATGTCCCAAGTTGCCCACACTGTCCCAAGTATCTCCAGTTGACAGTACCTTATTTATGTTACATATATAATATCAAACTTAATAAAAATTAATTTTATATAAATTTATATTATATTTGTATATTCTGTTCGTCAATTAATTCGTGAAGCTGGCCAATTAATTTGTGAAGCTGGTCAATTATTTTGTGAATATATATATATATAAATTGACGATTGGTTAAATCGTAATATTTTCGTTAGTTTTAAAGTTTTATTTGATGGATTCATTTGAAAAATGTCTCCTAAAGATCCTAGTGTAGTTTAAGTTCCCCAACTTTGACCTAGTGTAGTTTGTGTCCCCGTTTGCGTCAGGGAGACTACACTTGCTCAAAAATTTGTAATTCTAGATTAAAATCAGTTGCGCCACATATTTTTAAAGACATTTACAGTAAGTTAATAATGTAATTGAAAACGTAATAAGATGTACAATAATGAACTTTAATGACTCATTTACCACAATGTATGGACGTTTTCCAATTTATGTACCGTTTTCTACAGTATATTACATACAGCATAGTAAATATCCTGTGCCCAAGTGACGAAAGTTATAATGTGGGTTAGGTTAGGTTACGTTAGGTTAGGTTAGGTTATCAAGAACTCATTTTTGATCACTCATTTTTTATCTGAAAAGAAGCAAAAATAAATTATATGAAAAACGGTACACAAACTGGAAAAGGTCCCAATGTATTTCTTTGGGGCGTATAAAGTTTACTAGGTATCTAAGTTAATTTTACTGAAACTAGGCCAAAGTGTGCATTCTTATAGAAGCGGTACAACTAGGGTTGCCAGACGCCCCGCATTCTGCGGGACAGTCCCGCATTTGATCTAAAAAATCCCGTTGTATTTGATCCAAAAACCCCTTTGTATTCAAAATGTTTTGCAAAAAATATTTTTTAAGCAAATTTTTTCGGGATGAATTGATTTAGAATTTTCTAGAATTATGTAGGATCCTGTAGAATTATATATATATATATATATGTGTGTGTGTGTGTGTGTGTGTGTGTGTGTGTGTGGTAACCTGATATAGAAGCTCCGCGCATCGATCTCTCATCGCACGAAGATCAGGCCAGTGGCACCACCTCTAGAATTGGCTTAGTGAAGGAGAGAATTACTTCCTTGAGTTCTCCATTTCATATAGCCACCTAAACCAGGTTCACCTACATATAGATATATAATACTTTTATATCTATTATACTTTCTTAACTTTATGACAAGATCGTAATGGTGTTTCATCAATTAAGGTGTTTCATCAACTTCATATCAACGTTTACTTAATCTAAAATTGCGATATAAACACTGTTAACGTTCTATTTTCAGCATTAAAATACCGCTGAAAAAAGGATATTACATTCAATTATTTATCTTTTTGTTACTGTTTTTTCAACATTACTTTTAAATAGTTGTGATCAGCTTTCGGTTACAGTTACAAAAACAGATTTTGATACAGGGTTGATTCATCTGTTATCACCCTAAAGTTGGCATTAACATTGTCAGAAGAGAGAGAAAAAGAGAGAGAGAGAGAGAGAGAGAGAGAGTTTTGGAAGAAAACCAACTTCTGTACATTTATTTATTTGCAAATCAATTATTTTCTGAAAGAGAGAAACTAAAGAGTAAATGAGGCGCTTTCTTTTCCCGCCAATCAATGCTGACAAAAAGTTTTGAAATAAAAGGTATAGGAAAGTTTGACAAAGATTAATGACAGGGAACTCTTTCTAGAACACATTCACACCATGACTACAATTTTTTTTTCATATTTAACCCCTTCCCCCCCCCCATCCCATCATCTCTAAAATAGTCATAAATCAACATGGTCTACGTTGGGGGTGTACTGTAGTTATTAAGTTCTCGGACGTACGTTCAACGTAAATGGAAGCCAACAACCTTAAAATCCGCACTGTAACACATTTAAATCGAATACCAACAATACCTTCTCTGCGGAAACTAACATTCATACGAAAATGACGAATATTCGTACTTTTGTAATAATAATACGTTATATCGAAATCAAATCAAATACGAATTATATTTAATATATGGGTTGAAGGGTTGGCAATGGTTGGCAATGGAATTCACGTTATACAGTATATAAAATACACCTTGCAATTAGGTTCTTTTCCATAGACATTTATAAAACGTTTATAACGTAGATGTGGGCGTGTGGGTGCATGGAAATTAGATGTGTGGATGTAATTTTATATTAAAACAATTATACTGTTATCTTTTGATATTATATTAACACAATTAACATTTAACATTCAAGCGAAGTTAGTAACATCAAGAACATAATATACAATATATTTATACAGGGTGTCCCGTAAGTCTGGACCCATAGGGAAAAATAATAAAATTACAAAATAGTCCAAAAATTTATTTATAATATATATATATATTTTTTTTATTATTATTTTTATTATTTTTTTATTATGATCTTACTCCGCTGGAGTTTTATTTGTGGGGCCACTTGAAAGCTAAAGTGTACGAGGTCAAACTTCAGAACATTTTCCACCTTAAAGCACGCATTGTGGAGGCGTGTCAAGAAATTTCTGCGACTGTGATTCAGAAAGTGCTGTCGCAGTCGAGATTGCGTCTTCAACTATGTGTGCGACACAACGGCGGACACTTTGAACAGATTATGTAATAAATTTTTGGACTATTTTGTAATTTTATTATTTTTCCCTATGGGTCCAGACTTACGGGACACCCTGTATACAGAGTTTCAGGTCGACCCTAAAAATATGGAAATTGGCGGAATTTGTAGCACGTAGGTTTGATATGTATATCAAATACCAAATACAAACTACAAATTCCGCCAATTTCCATATTTCTAGGGTCGACCTAAAACACCCTGTGTGTGTGTATATATATATATATATATATATATATATATATATATATATGATGCAAACCCACAAGGAAAAAGAAAAATTATTCCAAGGCCTTTCGTGTATTCAGAAGTACACCTCGTCAGGGAATAAAGGGAGAAGGCAATATGACAAAAATATATACCTATGTACAGCGGGACAGAAAAATAAAAAGATTAGCACATGATTAACAAGAGTTAATTAGAGGCAAAAGGTGTTTTAACAGGATATTGTCAATTTTATACATTCCCGCACTATTATTGAAATTATTGTAACTGTAAAGGAATTTGAGCGTAAAAATATCCTTAGCCTACCTTACCATGCTAATTTTCAATATCTTCCAACTTTACTTAAAGCAATTGGTATCAATGTAGTCTTTAAGTATAATAATACTGTTAAATCACGCCTAATAAAGAATAGCCCTGATAATGCGGTTGGTTGTGTGTAGGGTTTCTTTACCGGGATCCCGGGATCCCGGTAGATTTTTAGCTAATTTAAATTTCCCGGGAAATTCTCCGTGTCCCGGGAAATCCCGGGATATTGCAATCACTCTTTCTGAAGAAATTCAAACTGAAGATGACGAATATAATGACAACATAGATGAAGATGGAGAAGATTTCAATCATAGTATTGATTTTGAAAGTGTTTTGTGTGAGCGCTTTGATGAGGATCCGTTCGAGATAGATATTTCATTTGGATCGCACGACACTGTAGGTAAAGAAATCAACGTGTCTCAAATCATCAATAAAGTCAGAAAAATAGCAAAAAATTTCGCAAATCACCTTTAAAGAATAACATCTTACAAGGATATGTTCAACAGGAACAAGGAAAAGTTTGCATCTATTGCTGGATTCCAAAACCAGATGGAATAGTCTTTTAGCCATGCTGGAGCGATTTATCAAAATAAGGTCATCCGTATCGAAAGCTCTCATCGACTGCAATAAAGATATGGACAATTTTGACCTTGACAAACAAGAAGTTGCTGTAATTCGTGACATTGTGGCATCGCTGGAGCCATTAAAAGTTGGAGCAGAAAAGCTGGGCAACAGAGAATCGACTTTACTTTCATCAGAAGGTGTTTTTTTCTTTCATTTTGAACGAACTAAATCAACTAAACACACCTTTTTCAAAAAAACTAAAGGAGTCGTTCATTCGACGCATAACAGAGAGAAGAAATGAGAACTTGACTGGCCTCATACAATACCTCAATAGTGGAAAGAATTATAAAAAGGTCGCAACTTTCGCAAGTGACAGAAGTTTGCCAGCCTTACCAACCAAGTCTATGTTAATTTCATCAGCAAAGCAGATGTTAGATCGCCTTTTTGGAGTACCTGCTGATTCTACCTCTAGTGAGACAGATGAAGATAATGATGTGCAAGAATCAGCTGTCCCTCAGTCATCTTCGATGACTCTAGCTGAAAGGCTTGATGCAGCTATTAAAGCAGCCGAGGTAGAGAAATCAAGAACACTAGACAGCAAAGCAAGCGCTGCAAAGCACCTTAAAAAGGAACTAGAGATCTTCGAGGCTACGGGCGAAAAAACGCAGAACATCTCTCTTCTCTTGAATGCATTAAAGACGATTCCACCCACGTCAATAGAATCGGAAAGGGCATTCTCAGCAGCAGAGACTTTTCGTGACTAAAATGAGAACAAGATTGAGTGATCGAAGTATTGACCATCTTTGTTTTTTGAAATCGTACTATAAAAATTCACAGTGATAATTTTTTTGGTTGAATTCATTGAAGTTCTTTGCAATTTGAAGGTAATTTTTATTTTTTCTTTAAATTTTCTAAGCAATTCAAAGGCAATTTTTTTTTCGTTGTATTCATTAAGTTTTCAATGAAACGGAGCAATTTTTTTATTTGTGAAAATTTTCTATGTAATTCAAAGTATTTTTTTTAATACATATTTTTCACAGCAATATTATTTTATTTTGCCCATCATGGAGATTGCAGAACTTATTAAATGACTATAAAAAAAAATAAAAAATAATTATACCCCCTCTTTTCTAGGTTAATTTATTTTATAATATATTTTAAATATAATTAATTATATCCCGGGATTTCCCGGGATCCCGGGAAGGGAATCATTTTTATCCCGGAATCCCGGGATAAGCAAAAGGCCGGGAAATGAGAAACCCTAGTTGTGTGTATTCGATCGGATGTACACAATGTAACTCAGTATACGTATATAGGCCAAACGGGTAAAACGTTAGACATTTGGGTAAAACAGCATAAATATGCGTGTAGAACAGCAAATAATTCTAATGCATTGTTTAACCATATGTACAGATGTAATCATAGTATCAAGTGGGATAGTTCTAAAGTACTCTTTAAAAATACAGATATAATTGAAAGGAATATTCTAGAATGTGCATTTATCCATTTTAAAAATAATTTCAATAACAGTGAGGGAATGTATAAAATTGACAATATCCTGTTAAAACACCTTTTGCCTCTAATTAACTCTTGTTAATCATGTGCTAATCTTTTTATTTTCTGTCCCGCTGTACATAGGTATATATTTTTGTCATCTCGCCTTTTCCCTTCATTCCCTGACGAGGTGTACTTCTGAATACACGGAAGGCCTTGGAATAATTTTTTTGCCCTTGTGAGTTTGCATCATTCATTCATTTCACGTGTTTAATTGTGAAATTCATCGCATATATATATATATATATATATATATATATATATATATATATTATATATATATATATATATATATATATATGAGGGGTGGTACGAAAGTAATGCCTCCTATTGTATTTGCGAACTGATACTGATAAATAAGAGAGGCGTTACTTTCGTACCGACCTTTGTAAAATGGCCCCCCCCCCCCCAATAGAAGAAGAAGAAGAGAGACGAAATCAAGGTTTAGTGTCTTCGAGATGCCTGGACACTCTGCTGCATTTGAAAGATTGGTGGTCACGGACAGGTGGAAAAGTGGATTGAGAAAGATTGTTCCAGAGTTGTCCGGCTGAGTAGATGAAGTGACGGTAAGAGAGAAGAGACGGCAACTGAACCGTGAGAATAGAAAAGAGGAGGGAAAGAAGAAGAAGTAAAGTTGTTGGAAAGGTTTTTGGCTAAGTGCCATTTTTGGCGAGTCAAAGAACAGATTTTACACGATTCCGGCCAGAAATATGAGCAGAGTGAGAGTCAGGAGTTGGATGGCGACGGTACCTTCTGAAAGCGGACAACATTAGAAAAAGCGAAGTTAAACCAAGGTTATTTGCATTAGTAATTGGAAAAGAATATGGAATGTACGCCTCCATGCCCGAGAAAATTACCTCCGTGATGCGCTCAGCGTATATATATACACACAATATAATCATTCGTGTGCGTACCAACGATTCTGCACCTTTGAATCTTGCCGTTTTTATTATTTTTATTATTATTATTATTAGTAGTAGTAGTAGTAGTTAATAATCTTCACTAAAGAATATCTTGATATTTCCATTAATAAAGAAAAAGCATGGAAAACTTTTGCAGGAAAGGGACCCTCTGAAGCAATAATACAATTTCCCGAGACGACAGAAAAGGAGGAGTGACTTATCACACGTACTTAAATGAAAGAGTAAAATAGGATTTTGGTGCCGACTTCATATACTTGGGGTAGAATGCATTTTCAAGCACGTACAAAGTTTCTAGACTTTCTCTGCGAAATTTAAGTTTGCGAGAATACGAGATTGAGTGTGGCGATAGTGCAGTGGTGAGGAACCTTTATTGTGTGGCGGGAAAATTGCGGCTTTAAAAATAGTTTGGGACATAATTAAGATGTAAATACTGTATGACTTTAAATAATGAAACTGTCCGTGGACAATTAAATTACACTAATTTAATTACACATTATGGCCGCGTGCGGTAGTGTGTTGGCTATGCTCCGTGTGATGATAAGTGTAATGATGAGAAAGAAAGCTTCCGGAGAGACTTTGATATTTTGATTGGAAGTGTGTCCGAATGTTACCAAATGTTTGTGATAGAAGACACCAATGGGAAAGATGGTATGTGTCCGGAGGATGAAGTGTTGAGGAAGCATGGTGTACCAGGAGTGAATGATAATGGGTGTAAGCTGAAAGAGTTATGAATTGCGAGAAAGCAGTGTGTAACAAGTTCCTTTTTAAAACGCAAGGGGGCATATAAGTATACCTGGTATAGAATAAATGATATACGTGGTGAAAGAAGTTTGCTAGATTATGTACTCGTGAAAAGAATTATGTTAGAAGGAGTATGTGACAACGTGTAGTGCGAGGTATGAGTGGGGGTCTCTCCGACCACATAATAGTCCTGTGTAAAGTGAGTTTGTGTAGAGAATGGGAAGGGGTGAGTGGAAAAATGTGGGTTACGAAAGGTGGAAAGGTGAAAAGGTGAGAGAGGTAGCGCATGAGTAAGAGAGTAAATGATGAATTGAGTGTATAAATTGTAGGACAAATGGATACGAGTGAGTTGAGGAGTGTGTACCAGGAATGTCTGATTAAAAAATACAAGTAGTGTGTGTGGAGTTGCAAAATCAGGTGCGAAGAAGAGGGCAACAGCGTGGTGGGATGCCGAGGTTGCATCAGGGATTGAGGATAAAAGGAGGAAATAGATGTTGTATGTGCAGGGTAATTGTGATAGAGAAGAAACTCGAAGAAAAAAGGTGTATGTAGAGAGCGAGAGAAGTGTGAAAAGAGTGGTGCGGCAGAAGAAAAGAGAGTAAATAATGAGTTTGGAAGGAGGAGGAATGAAAATTATGTAGAGAATAGAAAGTTGTTCTGGAAGAAGGTGCGGAAGTGCAGGAATGAAACTAAAAGAGAAACTTTGAGTGTAAGGGATGAAAATGGAAGAGTGCTCTCAGCGGATGCGGATCTACGGAAGAGATAAAAGGGATATTTTGAGGGTTTGATAGGTGGAAGAGATGAGAAGAATGAAAATGTAAATATGGTGCGATTTGACCGTGTGAGAAAGACACGTGACAAAATGCCTGAGTACATAACCATGGATGAAGTGAAAGCGGCGGTTTGCAAACTGAAAAATGGAAAAGCGGCAGGTGTGGATGAAATATATGAGGAAATTATTAAATTTAGGAATGGAAAGTATTGGAGTGGTTGTGGTACATACGTCAAGTGCATAGACGAACAGGAATGTGCCTGAAGACTGGAAGAAAGTAATAATTGTTCCATTGTACAAAATTAAAGATGAATGGAGTGAATGTAAGAATTACAGAGGTATCTGGAGTGATGCACAGTGCTTGCAAGTCGGGTGGAATGGAAGATGTTCGTTTGAAGTAAGTTCGTGACAAGGCCTGGAAGCCTGGAAGCGCCACCAGGCATGGCGTTGAAGTGCCGCAAGTGGTGCGAAATTTTGCCATTTGATTAGGTATGGGGATACTGGTCCATCAGGACGCCTGAGTGAATGGATGTTTACCCTTAAAAATGTGTACATTAAAAATAAAATAAAAATAAAAATATTATTAATCAGCAAAATAAATATTAACAAAATAAATGTTTTGGAGCGAGTGTAGTTTACGTCCCCATGACGCAAAAAGGGACACAAACTACACTAGGTCAAAGTTGGGGAACATAAACTACACTGGGATCTTTAGAAGGCATTTTTTAAATGAATCCATCAAATAAAACGTTAAAACTAACGAAAATATGGGTCTTTTCCGTTTTGGGGGCTAGCAGCGAATTTTAATGAAAATCGGTATACTAATGTAGTTTTGGTCACTGATTTCAAAAATAACTTTCTTTTTTTTGGAGAAATTAAAAACAAACATGTTAGAGCACTTTAAATAATTAATATGTGTTTTAACCAGCTTAAACTAGTTACATAGGATTGTGTTAAGTTTAGCCAGAGTCACAAACTGCTACTGTTTATGAAAAAGTGCTCTAAGTGTGGGAAAGTGTGTTCCTTTGATAAAAATACCCAGTTCTTTTGTTACCAAAAGCGTCGGTCAAACGGTGAAAAGTGCAACTTTACGAAGAATACGTTTTTTGAAGGATCCCGGCAGATCTGTAAAAGTAGTAGAAAAAATCAAGAATTAATGCCCAGTTAGGTCAATTGAATGCCCGGTTAGGTTAATTGAATGCCAGGTTAGGTCAGTTGAATGCCCGGTTAGGTCAACTGTACGCCCTTGACGATTGGTTAGGTTAGGTCATGATATTTTCGTTAAAAACACATTAATTATTTAAAGTGCTCTAACATGTTTGTTTCTGATTTCTCCAAAAAAAAAAGGTATTTTTGAAATCAGTGACCAAAACTACATTAGTATACCGATTTTCATTAAAATTCGCTGCTAACCCCTAAACGGAAAAGATCCAAAAATATTAATTAACCTAACCAAGTGTCAATATATATATATTGACGATTGGTTAGGTTAAGTCGTAATATTTTCGTTAGTTTTAACATTTTATTTGATTAGGTATACGCGGACAAAGTTGGGGAACGCAAACTACACTAGGATAATGTAGGGGAACGTAAACTACACTAGGATAATGTAAGGGAACGTAAACTACACTAGTAGGGCGTGTCAATTTTAGTAAAGTCAACAATTCAAAAACTACAAATGCTCAAACGATGTCATATTATCTAGCAAACTTAGAAATATCTTTAGTGTTGTTTAAAAAAGCCATTTACCTACTTATATTTGACCATAAAGGTTTGAAATATAACCTAAATATGACTGTAGCATCGTATATCAATATGCCATTGATATGTGTGGCCAACTTGGTTATTTTTGGTGTGCAGTATGGTTTCTAAGTTTCACATAGTCACAAATGCTGGAGTTTTGATTGTGAATGCATGTGTTTTCCCTCCTTTTCGACAATTTTTATTACTTCGTAATGTAAATATTGTGTAATTCAAATTATTCGAAATGTTATGTGTGACCCAAACTTTCTGTATATTTTGATATGATAGATATATGAAATTGTCATTACTTTGAATAATTAAGTCTTGTACCTATAACAACACAACCTTTTATCTGAGCTTATAGGAAGATATTAAGAATTTCAATTAACTTAATTTTATGTAATCATAATCAGTAGGCCTATCCAAATTTCAATGACATTTCTTTTGTTCACAGGTCCACAGGATGAGTCAGAAAGAAATCAGAACCCGAAGCAAATCAAGTTGTCACCTAAGTCATTTGGTGGGGACTGGGAGGGAACTTCCCACTGCTGAGCTGCCCACAGCCAGAGATCTGCTGAGGTATGGTTTGTTGAGGAGAGAGATGAGTGAGGAAGACAGGAGGAATTACCCAGTTAGTGACCTGATTAACAACGGCATTGTTCCAGGGCTACTGGCTCAGAGGAGAAAGGCCAACGCTCTATTCACAGGACCTGTAATCAACACTGAGGTCAGGATCAGGGCTAAAGTGAAGGCACTGTGGGATGAGGCAGTGGAGGTGTTCATTGGCAATGTGAAGCTAGAGGTCAAAGATAGGTTCATGATGAAACTGGACAAATTGGTGGACATCCTGACCTGTCACTGTGTGATCAGGAGCTGCAGTGAGCTTGGGTGCAACCCTGTCTGCAACAGTGAGGTTCACATTGACTGCAGCTGCAGGAGCGAGCAGAAGATACCAGTGCAGGAGCTTGCCTTCATTAAAGGTCAGAGAGAAAAGGTGGGAAGTGTGGGGGCACACCAGATGGGTCTAGCTGATCACCCTGAGACCAGGAGACAGGAAGCAGTGCTGCAGAGACTGGAGCAGAGAAGGAAGGCCGAGGAGAAGAGGAGGAGGAGGAGGAAGGCAGAGGAGTCAGCCAAGAAAGAAGAATTGTTGAGGGAGGAGTCACTGCTGGAGATGGAGGAGACTGGAGATATACTGGAGGAGGCAGGGAGGAGAGAGGAGGACGAAGACTTCATACCAGAGGCTGCGACAACTTCTTCCTTGCCTGTGGCTAAGAAGAAGAAATACAACACTGAAGATATCACCAACATAGCTCTGGCTAGCTTAAGACATCACACTGGGATGAGAGAGACTGCAGAGATTGCCACTGCTGCCTGAATTGATGCTGGTCTTATCACAGAGTTTGACATAGCACTGGTGATTGACCACAAGGTGAGGAGGGCTCAGGAGAGACTGACCAAGGAGCTGATCAAGAAGTTTGATGAAGAGATTAGGGAAAATGGCATCACCTGTATCTTCTTTGATGGGAAAAGTGATGACACCAAAGTGATGATGGAAGCTGAGGGCAGTGACAGGCAGTTTCCTGGCCTCATTAAGGAAGAACACTACACTGTGTGCAATGAACCAGGTGGGAAATATTTGTGGCATTTTGTACCAGAGGAAGCTGCAGAGGAGAGAAGTCATGCTTAGGTCATTGCTGATCATCTGGTGAACTGGCTAAGAGAAAGAGGAGTAGACCAGACCCTTTTGGCCATAGGAGGTGACAGTACTAATGTGAATACTGGCTTGGAGGGAGGAGTAATGCACTATGTGGAGGCCAAGCTTAGCAGGAAGTTGGTGTGGATTGTCTGTGACTTGCACACTGGGGAGCTGAGTCTCAAACACCTGGTGACCACACTGGATGGCAAGACATTGAGCAACAAGTGGTCTGGGCCCCTAGGGAAGATGTTAGACACTGCCACTGAGCTGGAGATCAACCCAAACTTCACGAGGATCACTGTTGGTCCTCCTCTACCCTATCTCAGTCAGGAGGTAGTCAAGGACCTCAGCACAGACCAATCATATGGCTACATAATCATCACTGCCATCAGATCGGGAGAGGTACCTCAGAGTCTAGCTCTCCTGGAGATTGGGAGATTGGGCCAGTCTGTCACAGTAGGTGGCTCACCACGGCTCTAAGGTTCTGCAGATTGTGGATTTCCAAACATGGGCTGAAGGGGAGGAACCTGAAGAATCTGAGGATAATTGTGGAATTCATAGTGGGAGTCTACATGCCAAACTGGTTCAACATCAAGTTAAATCACAGCTGGGTGGAGGGTCCCAGGCATGTACTGTACTAGCTGGAGCTGCTCAGAAGTCAGAAGAAGGAGGTGATAGGAATAGTGATGCCTACAGTGAAGAGATCAGCCTGGTATGCACACTCTGAGGCTGTGCTCCAGGCCATGCTGTGCAGTGAGGTGGAGGAGGAGAGGAGGGAGGCAGTGAAGAGGATACTGGAAATCAGAGGTGAAGGAGATGAGGACACACAGGTAGGAGACTGCAATGTCAGACCCAGGAAGACTCTTGACATCAACCCAGATGCCACCAAACTCTCGGAACTTATTGACTGAGCCTCCTCTGACCTGCTCCCTCACCACTGCTGCGATCAAGGAGTTTCTGGATTGACCAATGGAAGTTCCTGCATGACCCTCACACACACAGTCAGTAGAGAGGCGTGTAAGGATGACAACTGAAGCAGCACAACATGTTTACTCACAAGAGAGGAGGGAGGCGTACATCAGTGGCCTGGTGGCCAGTAGGAAGCTCATGTCCAGGAACAAGAGCAAGGCAGGCATGGCATCCTTGGCAAAGTTCAAGAAACCTATCTATATTTCTAAGTTTTAATATTGAAATACAATCAAAATGTCTTTAATTGTATGTAATGTATGTAAAATGTAGTCATATACAATAAAAAAATACTTGCAAAAATTGTTGATTTTTCGTAAACTTCAACTTCAAATATAAGTAGCTAGGATGGTCAAATCTGGATTTTAAAGCCATATTTCGATTTAGCACATGAAAATGCATTATATGGTCACTAGTAGTCTTTGAAAATCTAAAGATTTCACTTTGCTCCCTAAAATTGACACACCCTACTGTACTAGGCACCACAGGGGGACGTAAACTACACTTGCTCCAATGTTTTAAATTATATTTATTTACTGTAGGAAAATAAAATACATTTTATTAATTTACCTGCGTCATCCTTCAGAGATTTTTTTATTTAAAAACATGCCGATTTCTATATTAAAAACTTTCTTCAAGATATGAAGTTTCAACTAAACTCTTTTTATAATCGTTCAGAATTTCAACATCAAAATATATTTTTGTTTTATATATTTTTTTCCAATTTCTTTTCTTTTTTAAAAGTATTAAAGTTTTGATTCGGAAAACTTAAATAGATGTTGTAAAGATTATAAAGAATGGTATATAAAAGTTAAACAAATAAGGTTTCACATTATTGAGTTTTTAGTCAAAAGATTAAGTCATGACATGTGAAAACACACACACACACACACACACACACACACACATGTTTAATCAATTACAAAACCGCAACATTTTCCTACTTTTAGTTGCGGATGACGACTGTCGTAACGACAAATTTGTGTATGTAAATTGCGTACCAAAATATAGGTAAAAATAATAATAAAGATGAGGAATCATAAGTAATATAAACAAGGAAGTGGTTTTGAAATGGTTTTAATTTCACGTGAAAAAATAAATCTTTTAAAATGAGGACATGGAAATAAAAGAATAAGCGAGGTAACCCGATACTCGTGAAGAGAAGAAAACAGTATATTGTTTAACCACAGGATATGATTTATGCCACAATTAATATGTCAGTAAGAAAGAAAACTTAGTTTTAAGAACTTTTTTTAAATTTTGGAGCTCGTAAAAGTTTTTATTTATGAGTTTCTTTACATAAGAGTTAAGTTTAATGTAAAATCGCATAGCTTGTAAATATTAAAATCCCGATTAGCTGAGAAGATGCATCGCCTGAGGAAAACTCTCAACTGAGGGGGATTTTTAGTTTATTTTTCTTACGAAAGGTGGAGCTTAATTATAACGAAATTGAGATTAGACCAATAAGAAATCAGTAATTTTGTGCGAATGACGTCAAGTAACGAAAATCGTTCTTGATAGGTCATTCATTTATTGTAAAGCGGTGTTTTCTTTACGTCTAAGGTGTAACTTTGGGGGCATAACGTTAGCTTAGTTATGGTTCAAAACGCCTTCTGTAAATGAGGTGGTAGTCGTCAGGAAGGAACTTTGTGAAATTAGTACCCGAAAATGGCAGGGTAGTTTTAGTATTTGATTTTGTTCACATGTTCACATTCTGAATTATAAGCTTGTTGAGTTTATTGTGCTTCTCTCTCTGGGAATAAATTTACAAATTTTGTGTTGAACAAATATTTGGCGATTTTGTTTCAAAGAAAATCTATAGAGTTCGCACAGAACTTTTCAAAAGTTTGTGTTAAAATAAATTTAACGAATTTATTTCCGGAAAATCTGCGGAACTCCCACGGAACTTTTGAATCCAAATTTCCGTACATTTTGTAAGTCGCCTATAAACCCCTCTGTATAAACCATTTGAGACTTAATCCAAGTAATTGAAAACATCTTTTGGTATTCTAATTTATTGTTTGGAAAATTTACAAGTGTATATCTGTAAACTTATTTTGGATTAATGTACCATTGTGAGTGAAATTTTTTAATTTTGTGAAATAAAATTTATACGAGGGATGATGGTGGTGTTTCTATACTACCTTGCAATAAGCCTCTCTTCTTAGCTAAGGGTAAGACAACGTTAAAAGTTCAAAAATTAAAATTAGATTTCAAGTAAGCCGAGAAAATTGTGCATATAAATTAAAAGGCCATCCTGAGCAAGCGAACCTGCACGCAAGAAGTGCAATCAAACAGTGGTTGCATGACACGACATTTAACCTAATCTAAATAGCCTAATTAAATTAGTCGAACATAACCAAGCCTGATCTAACCAAACCTCTTCTAATCAACCTTGACTTTTATTATATTCCTTTTACATGATATTTCATGATTATAAATAAAACAAGTCTGAACTTATGGCGGCACCGCTAATGTCACTATCCGGACGTTTGTGTCGCGATAAGCTCTATGTGTATCCTAAAAATTGTCGTGATGACGTAAGTTAGCCAAGACCACCCACACACACGCCCAGAGAAAGAGAGAGAGAGAGAGAGAGAGAGAGAGAGAGAGAAAGGAACAATAGAAAATACAGCAATTCATTCATGGATTCCTTTGGAAATTGACCCTTTACCAATGGATCAGAGTAAAGGGGGAACAAAAGCAAGGCAAAAACCCTTCATGGTCGCAGTCAAAGAAATCAAACGCTTGGATTACTCTGAAGAAATGGTGTGATTGTGACCATCGCAGGACGATGGTAAGCGTATTGTATGCCCCAAGTTCGATGGAGTATTGAAAACCAATTGCCGCATCAATCTACGACACAAGTAGAGTTGACCTTTCAACACCAATAGTATTGGAAAAGTTAGAGAAAAGAATTTCCTTCCAGAAATATCTATAATATTTGGAAATCTCAAATTTTTTTTTTTTATGATTACTTTGACAACCTAAATAATAAATAAATTTACTACAGTTATTATACGGTCGAAATATTGATAAGTATTAATAGAAAACTACAATAAACTGGTTAAACTATGCTTGGAAGCTGCAAGGAACACCGTTGGATTGTGGTTACCTGCAGGCAGGGCCTATCAGATGGGAAGGGGGGGGGGGCTAGGATTGCCATTTGGCCTGGGCCTCAAGCTTAAGGGAGGCCTCAAATTTAGAAACTTTCTGGTTTGAATATAATGTTTTGCAGTGAAAGTAATAATTGGGTTTAGCTATGGGGCTCAAAAGCTGGAAGTGGCCCGGGCCTCTCTGGACCTCTGAGAGGGCCTGCCTTCAGGTTTCAACCAATGATAAGTATAATAATTTTTTTACCGATGGTGAGGGTCTTGGCTGCTTTCGGGGCGAAATTAGTAGTCTTGAAGCAACGAATGATTAAAAAAATTAAAAATATGAGCTAGAAAGTCTCGTAGTAGGCATATATACTCAGTCTCAAATTCATTAAGGGGCTCGGGAGAGCTCTAAGCCCGGAAAAAATAAGAGATCTCATATGCTGCACAAGGATTTAATTTAATTTATTTATTCCTGTGAGACACCATATTCCCTATATACCTGAATTCGTAATCTGGTTCAAGACTAATTAATTTTTACACCTACACTAATTACTTGAATAAATATAATAATATGCAACTTGGCGAAATATTTCCAACTTATTAAGAGAAAAATAAGGATTCGACCCAAAATACCACTTATTGAAAGAAACAAATATGAAGAATTCGATTATAAGTGTAAGTTAGGGTGTGACCATTGCCCTCCAAAAAAAAAAAATGGTCCTACAATGCTGTTCAAAGTTTTAGTGTTGTGTATTTATCTAGGAAACACCCCTGTAAATTTTCTTGGAGAACAGTGCATGTTTGAGCTAGCACCATCGTACCAGCAAGTATTGCTATTTCAGCTTATGAACTTCATAAATAAGTGTGAAAATAGCACATTTTATCAGATTTTCATTTCTGGGTCTGGAACACTGACCCACAAATTTTCCACGTATTATTTTATTGCATTTAATTTTAATGATGCTCTTTTCTTTTCCCTTGACAGTGATTTGATGTTGTGAATAGAGAATTTAATCATGGATACACGGCAAGATGATGAGTATGTCAGAATGTTATTGGGCACCGTACCCCGAGAAGAAGAAAAGGAAATAAAGGGCTGCAAACTGCCAACTAATAGGCAGGTCTTACTATGTCTGTTAGCAAACCTTCGGGATATGCATTGGGACCAGGCTTTATCTGCCACCATTGACAATGTGCTTTTGCATTACCAGAAGGCGAATGTCCCGACCATTACAGGCAGGAACAATATTGGCCGAGTGATTAAAACTTACTATGACAAAGACTACATGATGCTTATGAAAAAGAATGAGGATAGAAGACGGGCTGATGATCCTGGAATTATGAAGTTTAAATCAGAATTGAGCCTGACGATGAAATTTTATAAGAACACAGTGTTGAAAGACATGGCGGCTGCGAAAAAGGGAAAACTCAGGCCGAACAAGATGCCATCGATACTGACATACTCTTTATGAAAAGCATGCTAAGTGACAGAGTAGCTACCTACTCTGGGGTAAACAAAGTACTCACAGAAAAGGTTCAGAAGCGACAGAAAAGGCAGATGCGAGAAGAGAAGCGACAAGAGAGAGAGCAATGTGATCATGCTGAGAATGTACAGGCTGATATTGATTCACCTATTAGCTCTGATGAGGACAATGACATTGATGAGGCCAGCACTGCTGAACCAGAGAGAAAACATCGGAGAACAGTGAAAGAGGGAGTTTCAATTTTTGTGCCCCATGATATTCTGAAGTCGGCAGAACTTGTTTCATGCAGTGTTCGAAACAACATCTCGCCGACCCAGCTGAGTGCAATTGTGTACTCCCTTGTATCTGCATGTGGTGGAGATACATCAAAGCTGAGTCTAAATGCAAGGATGGCCCACCGATACCAAGCTTCCATCGTGTCAGAAATAAGTTTAAAAATCATGGATGAATGGCAATCATCAGACAAAGTACTGGTGCGCTGGGATGGTAAACTTATGGACATGCTGGATTCCAAAGGCACTGATGACCGCCTGCCCATTCTTGTGTCTGGTGTCAATGGCACAAAGCTTCTTGGAGTCCCACCTCTTCCGCATTTGACTCAAAAAGCTGGCCTGGTTCAAGGAGACTTGATATCAACAGCAACCAAACAACTTCTGGTCGATTGGGAGTGTGAACAGAATGTCGTTGGTATAGTTTTCGACACAACTTCATCCAATACAGGTAAACCTATTTCAAACATCAGCGTGAATTTATCATGACATTAATACAAAAATACAGTGAATGATTTAACAGAAATCTGCAAAAAGCACGTGCCTGAAATGGTGGCCTTAAACTACAATTACATTTTTTTTTCAGGACAAAAAACAGCTGCTTGCGTCTCCCTCCAAAAGGAATTAGAGCGTGCTGTATTCTGGTGCGCCTGTTGCAGGCATGTGGGCGAAGTCATCCTAGGTGTTTGCTGGGATTGCTTGAAAGTGGAGGGCTCTTCAAGTCCAAACATAATGGTTTTCCAGAGGTGAGTCATAAGCTTTACAAAATAACAAGGAATATTATTATCTAATGAACAAATTTAGTGGAATTTCTTTTATTAGACTTATAAGATATACTAACACCAAACAAATGATCGATCATATCAATCTTAATACCCCTAAAACAATATTATAGATTAGTACGAAATACAATAATCCCAATAATTGCATTTCTAGGTTCAAGAACCATTTCTCTCAACTGGCGTACAATGAAAAAAATAAATACTACTACCCTGCAATGCCTGGAGTGTTTGAGGAGTGCCAGCAGGAGATGGCTGACTTCTTCCGTGAATCTCTAGCCCAACCATTTACATGTGGCGACTACAAGGAGCTGGTAGAGCTTTGTCTGCTGCTTGTAACTAAAGGATCCGAGCCAGTGAACTTCACAATGGTCTACCCCGGCGCACTTCACAAAGCAAGGTGGATGGCTAAACTGCTCTATACCCTCAAGATTGTTCTTTTGTCAGGCCAGATCAAAGAGCAGTTTCCCAAAGCCGAGGTTGTGACAAAGTCAAATCAGCAAGTTAGAACGGTTTGCTGTGTTCACAGTCACTGTTTATGTCCCATGGTGGATTGTTTGCCCCCGTTCCAGCAAGTGCGCCACTGAATGACTTGAATTTGGTCGAAACCTTGGCTGAATTTGCCCCATATGATGCCACAATAGTTGACAAAGCACGTGTGGCACTCGGTAGACACACTTGGTCCTAACTGAGGAGTTGGCCCCACTGGCTTTGTTCTCGTCCCAAGTACAAGAAAGGACAAAAGAGGAGATGAGGAAGGCCCTTCTTTGCCATGAAGGCACTGAAGTTACTAAGAGTGTGGGGCTCAATCATGGGGGCTATGGAAAGCCATATCTTCCCCCAATCCCAGAAAGTGGCACTGCCCTGGTGGACCTAATTGGGCCTGACTCAAGCCGGTTCTTCACCATTTTAGGCATGCCCTATCAGTTTCTCCACAGTCCAGCCAGTGAATGGGCAGATCATGATGACTACCTGAACATGAAACGGGTTGTGGACAAGCTTCAGGTCGTCAATGAGGCTGCAGAGCGTGGTGTAAAACTTTGCCATGACTTTCTTAATGTTGCCAGGGATGAGGAGCACTTTCAAGAAGTCCTTCAAGTAGTTGAAAATGAAAGACTCCGCGTTCCTAATCAGCGCAAACGATAATCTGTTTCCGAACAGAAATCATGTTTCTTGCTCTAGAGAAATAATACCTTGTGAATATATGATAAAACCCCTTAATGTACCATGAGAGAATAAGAATGATTAACTTTTTTGTGTTAGTGATAACAGCTTTTAATTAAGACAGGCGAATGATTTGTGTTAATATCCCTTATGATGGTTGTGTAATCTCATATATAGGCGCATATGCCATATAAGCAAAATTGCTATTTTTCAAATTGCTGGTGCTCACTCGAATATGCATGAATCTTCAAAAAATTGCACGTGGGTATTTTTTATGTCAATATGCAACACCAAAATTTTGAACAGCATTGTAAGACAAAGTTGGGGCAACTGTCACACCCTAGTGTAAGTGTATATATATATATATATATATATATATATATATATATATATATATATATATATATACACTCGTGTATATACACTGAGTGGCAGAAAAATCGGCCCACTTGGAATATCGCGAAAAGCAAAAAAAAGTGGGCAAGTTTCTGTTTATAAAAGTTTAAAAATTCAAAAATTTAGTCTATAAGGACATTAAAAATAATCTTCATACACCTGCTTAATACAATTTATTATCAAAAAATACTGTACAAAAAATTGTAACCCAAAAAAAAACAAAGATTTCGACAAAAACAAAAAATTAAAAAAAAACAATAAAGCACCAACAAAAAAAACAACGTGTGATCCAGGGTTAATAAGAGGTGTTGCCTCCCCTAGCTTGAATGACTGCAGCCAATCGTTGATTCATCCCATGAATGAGATCGGCAATCACATCCTGTGGGAGTGTGGGATTCCTTCCCACTCTTCAGTTAAAGCTTGTTGTAGCTCCTGTAGAGTGTTAGGGGCTACTAGACGAGCCCTAAGACGCCGTCCCATTATGTCCCAGAGATGTTCTATGGGGTTCAGGTCTGGACTTCGGGAAGGCCACTCGATTTGACGAATTCCAGCTTCGTCGAGGAAATCGCTAACGGCTCTTGCCGCATGGGGCCTAGCGTTATCGTGCTGTAGAAGGAAGTCTTCGCCAACGAAAGGAGCAAAAGGGACCACATGCTCCAGCAAGATCTCTTCCACGTATCTTGCGGACGTCAATGACCCACCACCAACAACGACGAGCTCTGTGCGCGAGTTTGAAGTGATACCACCCCAGACCATGACTGAGCCTCCTCCAAAAGCAACCCTCTCCGTAAAAGTGCACGGGGCGAATCTTTCTCCTGTTCTTCTCCACACTCTTTCCCGTCCATCGGATGTGCTAAGATTAAATCTTGATTCGTCCGTGAACAATACTCGTCCCCATTGGACCATAGTCCAATTCACATGGTCACGAGCGAAAGTAAGACGAGCATTGCGGTGATGTGGGAGCAATTCCTGGCCCATTGCTGGACGTCTAGCATGTAAGCCACTTTCCATAAGTCTCCTTCTAACGGTGCGCTCCGATACACTGACGTGTCGAGACCTTTCCAGCTCATTGGGGACGTTTGTGGCAGTCAAGCGACGATCTCGCAAAACACTCAAGACGATGAAACGATCGTCACGGGCGGATGTCAGCGCGATCTTCCAGATCCTGGTCTTCGGGCGTACTCTCCTGTCTCCACATAACGTTGGTAGACACGTCGAACCGTTGTTCTTGGAATTCCTAGCGCATCGGCGACGTAACGCTGGCTTCGACCATCTTCAATTAGGGCGACGACTCTTGCGACGTTCACGTCACTCAAATCCATTGTAAATGTCCAATTCTGAAACCCAAAAGAATTAGAAGTTTATCTGTTACTAAACGCAAATGTCTAATCCCACTAGTGGAAGAAAAAAGTGGCACTAGTAGTCTAAGAGAAACTGAATGTCAGACTGTCGAATTCTTAAAAGAAGTCGAAAATTCGTTACAGCTACTGTAGTGTGTTCGCAGCTGACGTTGTTTTGTCTCGTTATTTGGTTGCCTCATAGACTATATTTTCGAATTTTAAAACTTTTATAAGCAGAAGCTTGCCCACTTTATTGCTTTTCGCGATATTCCAAATGGGTCGATTTTTTCGCTACACATAAATGCATCTTACACACTACACACTTTTCAAAATTTAAAACAAAATTGGTATAGGTTTTAACAGCTTTAAATACGTTGATTTCGACTCTCTCTCTCTCCTTCTTTAGTGGGGTGGGTGGGGCGTTTTTGTGGGCGTTCGCCCTTGGCCCCTCCTTCCTGCATAAAAAAAATTTAAATATACACGAGTACTTAAAGTCTAACTCGATAAAACCTTTATAATACCATTTAAAATTACTAGTTATACTGGAATAATTATAATTACTAACAACAAACAACTCTAATTGATAATTAATCGATGTTTAATGGTAATTAATTAGTATATGAATGATTCTCTGATGAAAAGATAATTCCGACCTTTATCCCTTAAGATCAACCGTAGAATAATGGGTTTTGTTCTTTACATAAGTGGCAGATCTTCGATTTTAGACTTGAACAAATCCGAGGCTCGTTGAGAATGACTACCAGCTCGTTGACTCCTTCGGGTAACGATTAATCTCAAATGTCACTCCTAAACAGAATGAATCTCCCACTGTTGAGTTCACCTTAATTAAATCGTGTCCCCAGTCACGCATCGTTCACTCCACAATTCTGTGACAACCTCCTACAAGAACCAAATGAGTCTCACGGTAATCCTCTCCAACTTTTTGACTTACTGACAATTGTATTCTCGAAGTTAGAAGAATATTATTATCTTTTAGTATAAATAATAATAATAATAATAATAACAATAATAATAATAATAATAATAATAGTGTATGAAGAACGATACAAAAAAGGGACTATAATCTGTTTCAATGTAAAACTACTAAAATATACATGGTACTAATTTTATACCAATGCTTTATAAAATGTAAGAAGATTCCTGTTAGTCCTCTCGCGCGCAGTTGCGTACATATTATACTCGCAAACCCTTTCTAAAACTTATAATTACATTCAAATAGAAACTACAGCAACAAAAATTTTGCAAAATCCCCCCCCCCCAAAAAAAAATCGTCCTTAACAGAAAACGAAGACTTCCCGCAACCTTCTGTACATAGAAATATTATCTTCTACTCGTATTGTCTCAAATCACTCAAAAAAGAAGTTTTTTAGACCATTTCTTCTATGTAAAGAAATTATGTATTATTAAAAGAAGTTATTGTATCATCTGACAAAAAGCTTTGACACCCAAAAGAAGGAAAAACTTCTACTGGAATGTACCCTCAAAAAGAAGTTACAAATTCTAAATTTAAAAGGTTTTATTTTGCGTGTTACAACTTTTCAACCTTTCAGGTGTTCCGTGCGATGATTCCTCATTTCATGGAAGTCGGGCTTGTTGCTCCTCCTCTTGAGTTGGTGTGGTGAGGTAAAGAGTTGGTTTCTGGTTATAGCTTTTCATTTATACAAATATTTCATTCTTACATGAATATTTTTCCAGGCATTTCTGAAGCTTTGCACAACATTACAACTTTAATGCCTTTGATTTCCTTGTTTCTCCAATTACAACCCTATTTACATATATTTTCGAGATTCTTATATACATTAAAAATCAATATTCGTCGAACACAAATGGTTTCCCATCCACACATACTCTTTCGTTATAGCGTGAATGTAACTTCCCACACATACTCTTTCGTTATAACGTGACTGTAACTTCTCAAACATATTCTCTCGTTATAATATAAATGTAACTTCTCAAACATACTCTCTCGTTATAACGTGACTGTAACTTCTCAAACATATTCTCTCGTTATAATATAAATGTAACTTCTCAAACATACTCTCTCGTTATAACGTGAATGTAACTTCTCAAACATACTCTTTCGTTATAGTGTGAATGTAACTTTTCAAGCTTTCTATTTGAAGGTTGGTGAAAGTACATAAGTTCCGCTTAAATTATTTTCATTTATTTTTAACGTTGAAAGGTAGATTAGACTTTATATTATATTTACGAAAAAAGTGATTCTCTTTCCCATTTTCTCAGTAAAAGCACTTCCAAAGATAAACATGCGTAGATTTACTTTACTGTGATATGTTTGAATAGTACTGAAAGCATTGAAAATTCAAATTTTATTTGTATCTGCCAAAATCGGGCCAAAATCGGGCCAAAATCGGATCAAAATCTAGCCAAAATCTTTTGATATTAAATATCTTTTGGAGAATTAGGGAAGCTGATGTTAAATTCATAAATTCATATAAAATATATACGATAATATAATATATATATATATATATATATATATATATATATATATATATATATTATATATATATATATATATATATATTGTACATGAAAACGTTATGTATGCCAGAATTTATAAATTCATAAATTCTGGAGTATTTGGTCTTCACCAACCAGCTCGGTTTATTTTAAAGATTGAAGTTTACTCTTGCGAGTGGTTTACAAGACATTTCACTCCACATTGATATCTCTTTCGTTTGAACAAATAACCACACCACGACAAGTTTGGGATAAAAATCTCCGAAACGTCGGTTGGGGACGAGAGAGTGTGCAATAACACTTGTCTCGCGAGCAAAGAAAAGGGTTTCAAAAAGTTTAGAAGTTACAGCTTATTGGAAAAACTTTGAATATTTAAGCCTCCAGCACGTACTGGAATTGTCCACTACCCTTTCCTATCCATGGGTGGACATTTTGAGACATGCTCTTCACACGTTCTGTTGTTCGAATTATGGCGTTTTGCCTCGTCCCGATTATTTGCTAAAGTAAAAGAAATACAAAGTGTATTGGAATGTCTTGCATATCAATCCAAAGAGAAGACTTTAAGCATTAAAAGGAGGCGTAGCAAGTTGGAAGGACCCTCACATTCCAAATTTCATTTTTTATATATATATATATATATATATATATATACATTTAACTGCAATGACCACGCAGTATATTAATGTATAGAAACGACGTAAGTATAGAGGAGTGTTCTGCACACGAGGAAGAGAAATAACGAACAAATGAAAATGAGGTGACCGCCCGGGAATCGAACCCAGGACCTTCCGATTCCTGGTCAGACATGCTACCACTACACCACGGGCCTCGATCAGTCAGAAGTCGCAATTCTCCTACATAGGGCAGAAACCAATGCCTTGAGAGGGCACCCTCGCAAATCGTGTATATGTACATTTAACTGCAATGACCATGCAGTATATTAATGTATAGAAACGACATAAGTATAGAGGAGCGTTCTGCACACGAGGAAGAGAAATAACGAACAAATGAAAAATGAGGTGAACCGCCAGGGAATCGAACCCAGGATCTTCCGATTGCCGGTCAGATATGCTACCACTACACCACGGGCCTCGATCAGTCAGAAGTCGTAATTCTCCTACATAGGGCAGAAACCAATGCCTTGAGAGGGCACCCTCGCAAATCGTGAATATGTACATTTAACTGCAATGACCACGCAGTATATTAATGTATAGAAACGACGTAAGTATAGAGGAGTGTTCTGCACACGATTTGCGAGGGTGCCCTCTCAAGGCATTGGTTTCTGCCCTATGTAGGAGAATTGCGACTTCTGACTGATCGAGGCCCGTGGTGTAGTGGTAGCATGTCTGACCGGCAATCGGAAGGTCCTGGGTTCGATTCCCGGGCGGTCACCTCATTTTTCATTTGTTCGTTATTTCTCTTCCTCTTGTGCAGAACACTCCTCTATACTTACGTCGTTTCTATACATTAATATACTGCGTGGTCATTGCAGTTAAATGTACATATTCACGATTTGCGAGGGTGCCCTCTCAAGGCACTGGTTTCTGCCCTATGTAGGAGAATTGCGACTTCTGACTGATCGAGGCCCGTGGTGTAGTGGTAGCATGTCTGACCGGCAATCGGAAGGTCCTGGGTTCGATTCCCGGGCGGTCACCTCATTTTTCATTTGTTCGTTATTTCTCTTCCTCGTATGCAGAACACTCCTCTATACTTACGTCGTTTCTATACATATATATATATAATATATATATAGTAACATGCATGAGCACGCAAGATTTTGCAAAAACTGATGCGTAAGTACGTACTTACCCAACCACTCCAAACAGTTTTCAGTAATATCAGGTAGAAATAAGTACGTGATTCCAAAGATTTATTTATAAAACAAAAGCGTTTTACATTTACACTTATGATTCTCATCTTTATTAATTGGACAAGTTCTTATACTCAGTAAGAGTCCTTTTTCCCTGAAAACTAAATCATTTTATGTCATTAGCAATGTAATAGTTTCTCTGTTTTATGCAGGAACGAGGGACCAAAAGTGAATGCCCGCAAAAATGCCCCTCCCCCGACCTAGAGGAAGAAGAGAGCCAAAATCAAAGTCCAGGGATTTCGAGATGTCTGGATACACTTCGTTTGAAAGATTGGAGGTCATAGACAGGGGGAAAGATGGATTAAAGAAGATTGTTCCAGAGTTCACCGGATGAATTGAAAATACCGATTAACCTTTGCGTTAGAGAGTTGGACAGAAAAAGAATGAGAATGTGTTGAAAGTGTGGTGCTGCGTGCTCTCCTTAAAGGAGGAGTCATGTATTTAGAGAGTTCAAAAGGGCAGTGTTCATATAATAACGATAGTAAAGAAAGAGTGAGGCAACATTGTGGTGAAGAGAGGGGGATTGAAGACAATCAGTAGAGGCGGGGAAATGATGAGACGAAAAGCCTTCGATTCCACCCAGTCAAATAGAGCTGTGTGAGTTGAGCCAACCCACACATGACAAGCGTACTCCATACAGGGGCGGACAAGACCCCTGTAAAGAGACAGCAACTGAGTGGAGATGAAGAAACTACGGAACTGGTACAGCATATCTAACCTCTTAGAAGCTGTTTTGGAAAGAGAGTATATGTGATCTTTCCAGGAAAGATCACGAGAAAAGGAAAGGCCAAGAACGTTAAGAGAAGAGGAAGGATAATATCAAAGAAATAATCATGAGTGATTTAGTGGCCGATGAGATGCCACTTTAATGTTATTAAATTTTTTTTTCATATTTTACCGTGGAGATTTGAATTAAATATTACCCATTTGTTATCAGCTTCTGGGTGGGAAAGCGCAAATGTTTCCCTTGGGTGATGAGATATGCGCCAGGGAGTGTTCACTTTTATCCTGTCGTAGTTTCGTGGTTAGCGCTAGCTCCCGAATCCGAATCAGAGGTATCAGGTTCGAATCCCGGTGGAATATATATATATTAGGATGTACTGAATCCGGAATATTAGTTTTATTTGGTTTATTGGGCTTCAATGCAAACAATTTAATAGAATTATTGTCTAAGCCTTATAAAAATACAAATATAAAAGAGTTGAAATTTTATAATTCCCCATCTTCTCCCCCACGGGTGGGATAAGGGAGGGTTAACCGCCAATTTTCATGAAAAAAACCAGGATATTAGTCTAAAACAAAGAAAATTGTGGAACACGCTCAAGCTTCACTTTCCATAGCAACACAGGGATAGTTCTGGGAACGTCAATCAGGTGAAAGATTTCCGAAACTATTAACGCTTGCTCGCAAATACCTTATCAAGCCATCCACAAACGTACGAAGTGAACGGCCGTTCAGTTCTGCGTAAATTGTAATTCCCGAAGCACATAATCGTTTAGCTCCTGATGCTGCTGAACGGCTAATTTTTCTACACGATAATCTCTTTGTCTTAAATTTCAATTATTAGGTTTTGTTTTTGCGGTAATTATTATTACTGCTGTTCATTTTTTTGGTGAGGTTATTATTAATTAGTATCACTATACCAAGTTAGGTTTGTTTGTAATTATTCTTTGAAATAAAAAGATACATTTTAAGTTTCATATTTCCTGAACCACGTTATTTACACTAATTATCAAATATTCGGTATTCAGTTAAAAACTATTCGGTCGAATACTGAATATTGGGTACATCCCTAATATATACAGGGTGCGTACAAAGTTCCGTTACCCCCTATCATCATCATTATCATTTTGCTGTTGTACTTCTGGAGTAAGGAGAACCCACATTACCACGAAGAACTGAAACATAACCCACCACACGTTATGATATGGGCAGCCCTGTCAGCGAAACATGTTTTGGGGGCCATACCTTTTTAATGGCACCGTGAACAACCAGAGTTATTTGACTATATTACGAGAGTGGTTTGTGCCTCAACTGGAGCGTTTGAACATTCTCAATAATGTTTGGTTCCAACAAGACGGAGCACCTGCCCATTATGCTATTGCAGTTCGGGAGTGCTTGAATGAGGTGTTTCCTGACAGGTGGATTGGCCGAGGATCAGCAATGTCAACAGCACTTCTGGAGTGTCCTACTTTGGTTTAAGACAAAAACACTCTACTGTGCACATTTATAACTCTTGTGTGTTGATTGTTTTCATTTATAGTTTTGGGGAGGGGATAACGGGACTTTGTACGCACCCTGTATATATGTTACAGGAAATCTGCGTAACTAGGGAATTCATAAAATCCCTAGAATGTTCAGGGATTTCATAAAATCCCTAAAATGTTCAGGGATTTCACGTAAGGTTAAGTCGTGATATTTTCGTTAAACCTACGCGTAAATTATTGAATGTCCTGTTAGGTCAACTGTACGCCCTTGACGATTGGTTAGGTTAAATCGTGATAGTTTCGTTAAAACTAACGAAAACATCACGATTTAACCTTACATGAAATCCCTGAACATTTTAGAGATTTCATGAGATTCCTGAACATTTTAGGGATTTCATGAAATCCCTAGTTACATAGATTTCCTGGAAAATACAGTATATATTACGAGCAATATTAAAATTTTTACCCATAACAAAACTATTTTCGAAGCAGCTATCAAATTCTATGAATATATTATTAAATAAAATAGTATATCCATTTACATTCCGAAAATATGAGTTTTTGTATAGAGAAAAACATGAAGAGAATCTATTATTAAACGGTATCGCTACGGAAAAATTTAAATTGTGAAATATCGACATCCATTCCCTTCATTATCAAATATTTGATAGGAAATTTTTTTATGGGAAGCAATTTTTTCTCCTTACACACACACACACACACACACACACACACACACACATATATATATATATATATATATATATATATATATATATGATGAATAAAACCACGAAGGAAAGGAAACACAAAATGGTGCTCAAGCGCTTTCGTCTAATGACATCCTCAGGAACACTGAAGTACATAAAAGGGTGACAGCCTATATATAGGTTACAGAAAGGGAAAAAAAAATAAAAATAAATAATATATATAACATATATATATATACTGTATATATATATATATATATACACACATACATATATATACAGGGCGTCCCAAAAAAATGTATACACACTTTAACAGCTGATAGCTCAATTGATGTTTCTTTCTTTCCAAGTTAAACCCATTAGAATTAATAATGGCAGTCAGACTAAGCTTTGAACAAAGGAAATTCATTCTAAAATGCTACTGGAAGTGTGAAAACGCAGTTGAAGTGCAAAGACAGTTTAGGAGGGAGTTTCAAACAGATCCACCAACGCGACTTACCATCACTCGAATTAGAGATAAGTTTGAAGCCGATGGAACTGTTCAGAATGTCCACAAGAAGCGTTCCGGAAGACCACGGACATCGACAAGCCCCACAAAGCAAGAAAGAGTACTGAAAACGTATCACCAAAGTCCAAGAAAATCTGTGCGGCAAGCGAGTCGTGAGGTAGGAATTTCAGAATCGTCTGTCCAACGCATTTTGAAGCGCTGTCAATGGAAAAGTTACATTCCAAGATTAGTCCATGCTATTAATGAAGATGATGATCCGGACCGAAGAGTGGAGTATTGCGAGTGGTACTTGGCACGATGTGGATGTGGATTGGACGAAGGGGTTTCGTAGAATACCCTCCGCGTTCACCAGACCTCACACCACTATACTTTTTTTTATGGGGATACTTAAAAGACAAAGTCTACGCTATAAAACCTGCAACAGTCGCTGAATTGAGAGCAGCCATTGAATGAGAATGCACAAAATACCAAACGAAATGTTTCGTGATGTTTGCGATTCCATTGCTTCGCGTTATCAGCAGTGCCTGGACCAGAACGGACGTCAGTTTGAAAACAGGCGTTGACAAAACAATTAAATAATGTCTGTAGATTCTATTACATTTTGAAAATGAAATGTATTTTAATAAACACTGCCTTTATAATTATTTAAAGTGTGTATACATTTTTTTGGGACGCCCTGTATATATATATGTATATATATATATATATATATATATATATATATATATATATATATATATATATATATATATATATATATATGCAATAAACGGAGAAGTAAAAATAAAAATTAAAAATTAAAGGATTAACAGAGAGGCATACAGATTTGTAAGGAAAAAATATCAATTTTTAGCACAAGATCAAATGAATTATAAAAATACAAATTTATACTGGAAATCTGCCCGGGTTTTAACACACTGCCTTTTTGGTTAAGTTTCGATGTATATAAAAATAAAATGAAAATTAAAAGTTAATAAAGTAGCATACAAGTTTACCAAAGATTTAGCGTTCTACCCTTCTTATCTAAATCTGTTTTGAAGGAATTCAAAACAACAGGATCGAGTTGAAAAAGACCTTTGCTTATGTTGAAGTTATTTGAAAGTTGGATAATGGCAGACTCAAGAATATTTCTATTAACAATGTTGCTAGAGTGGAATAAAACTGAAGCATTATTCCAATCAATACAGTGGGATAACTCTGACAAATGGACAAAAAGGGCACTGGACAACTGTCCTGTTCTAACTGAATATTGATGCTGTTTTGTTTTATACGTGTGTGCAAATCCTTTCCCGTCTGACCTATGTAAAAGGAATCACATTGTTTACACC
>JAJOZX010000236.1:882500-927500 GCA_023014485.1 Bathynomus jamesi
GTCAAGATTTGTGAAGCTTAAGATTTTCATGACTATAGTTTTATTGACCAAATAATTGAACCCCCAGTAACTGGGGGATGATAGGCCCCCCCCCCAATTACTGGGAGTTCAATTATTTAATCAATAAAACATCGAATCAAAAAAGAACACTCTTGAGAATGCTTTTTATGGTTCGATGTTGAAGCTCGATATTCAAAAACGTTCCGTCAACTTATGTTTCCTCTCTGCTCTCTAACCATATACACACAGACACACAGACATACACACACACACACACACACAACTTGATTATATATATATATATATATATACTGTGTGTGTGTATATACAGTATATGAGCTTCCACAGCAGAGAAGCAAACATCATGCTCAAATTATGGAGGAGTCTAGTCCTACCGATAATTGAGTGTTGCTCAATACTCACAAGCCCATACAGAAAACGAGACATTGCTAACATTGAACTTTGAAGCAACACAAAGGACTTTTACGTCTTAGATAGAGGAAATGAAAGGGCAAGACTACTGGTCTCGACTACAATCCCAGAAACTCAACTTTCTGGAAAGAAGACGCGAGCGGTAAAATAATTGAGGGCTTTGTCCCTAACCTTAGAAATGAAATAGAAACAAACTGGAATGAGAGAAGAAGCAGATTTTATACTGTCCAAGCTGCGGTCGGACAGGGGGCCATGAAAACGAGGATGGAAAATACCCTGAGAATACGAGGCCCAAAGCTTTTTAACACCGACCTGACACCGACACCGACCTGAATAACTTCAACAATCAGCTGGACAGATTCCTGTGCAAAGTCTCTGACCAGCCATGCGTGGCTGGCTACGAGGGCAGGAGGAGATCAGACAGCAATTCCCTTCTTCACTAAATCCCGCAAATGAGGTGGGATGTTGCAGAGGGGTTGACCGCAGGTTGATCCTGAACCGTCGTTCAAACTCAGATAAACGAGGTATACAGTACACACACACACACACACACACACACACACACAGCGGCGCTCATAAGTATTCGTACAGAGAAATATTTCAGTTATTAGTATACTGCATTTGTCATTATCTTTTGTACCATGCATAGGATAGTTCTGAAAAGTTTTATCGTTCGTTTGAAAAATTTTAACAATTTTAACAAATAAAAAAAATTAGTTTAACTCCAACATATAATGTAAAACATCAAAGAATTTGAAGAAAAGTTAAAATGCAAAAGTTTTCGTACATTTATTTACAAAATTATTTAATACTTTGTGTATCCACCTTAGGCTTCAGGAATTTAAATTTTTTATCAGTAGTTAACTGTTTATTGATTGTAACCTTGATTTATTGGACAGAATTTTATTATTACATACTGTAGTTACTTCATGCTCGGTGGTTGCTTTTACGGTGGTTCCTATGTGAATAAGATCAAGATTAAAGAATCAAGGAGAGGATCTAGTGCTCGGGGTAAAGAGAGGCATTCTTTACTGCTAATGAGGTTTTGTAATATTTAAAAAGGGGGATTTATTGAATACATCGAACACTTCATTGGAGAAAATCCACAAGAAAGGTGGGATTTACATAAGAAAGAAGAGCCAGCAAGAATGTAATCTATGTCTGAGAGTAAGAGGGGGAAAAAAACATGTTTTTTTCAAGCCATAAGGAAAAAGAATATAAAAGGACAGAAACAACTCTTAAATTTATAACAGGTTCGATGCATTTTATATTTACATGTTGACAAAATTCTAAAACTTGAAGGAATAAAATGAAAAGACTTTCTGTTCGTTCCAACTTCAAAATTAAATACAATGGTACACAATTAATTTATAATCAAAGATTACCGAATAATTTATATTAGAATTTATGCCGGATTTTCGCCATTTCCAGTGAATTCCCAAACATTGGTCGATCGGCGGCCAGTTTTGAAATTTGTTCGAAAGTAAAAACAAAACGGTAACCAAAAATGAACCTCGCAGAACGTTTCATGTGAAGCTTTTGTTACCATGCCACCGAGCAAAATTCGATATGCGAGTGATGTGAAAGTTTTATGGTATAATACGAGTATAAGTGAAAGATTTAATAATAATCAGGAGGGCATGCAGAAACCCAAGGGACAGCGATCAGTCCAACTTATGCGACCCATTGCTCCAACTCCTGCGGAATTATTATTATCCATTATCATCAAGAATCAAGACCCCCGACTTCAGTGTCTTCACTTCACATGGGAAATGGTGTTATCCACTGAGTTGTGGACGATGACATCTGAATGGTTTAATTTATAAGGTATGAAACTTCAGTTTTGAATTAAGGACACTTAAATTAGGAATTTGGATCTCCTTTCTGTCTGTTACCTACACAGAAGACAAAAAACTTCCCACAACCTTCTATACAAAGAAATATTATCTTCTATTGTTTCAAATCACTCATAAAAGAAGTTTTTAAGACAATTTCCTCTATCTCAAGAAGTTATGTATCATTAAAAGAAGTTATTGTATCATCCGACAAGAAGCTTTGATATCAAAAAGAGAGATAAGCTTCCCCTCAAATGCACCCTCTAAAAAAAAAAGTTGTAAGTTCTAAATTTAGAAGCCTTTTATTTTGAGTGTACAAAGACTTCTGATACAGGGACCTAACATCTGTTAAATGCTGTTCAGATATAATATACAGCATTATACAGCAATAACTACACCTAATTAATGTAATAAATATCTACAATTTAAAATATACGAAAATCTTTTCTTTGTTGTCAATTATTATCAATTATTATTTATTATTTACTCATTTAATATTTCTTTTCCATTAAAAATCATAACCAATGGAATTTGATTCTGTAAAAAGCATTCGTATTTTGAAATGTAGAACCTTAATACAATGAAATAAGAATACCTTTGTATGTACATATATATGTATGTATTGGATTGAACTCAGAATGATCCCTGAGGTTTTTTCATGATACATACAACACAAACCGTGCATGGAACAAGGAACTCTTATGGGAAAATTAAATCCACTGTTGTCCGAATAAGTAATGGTAAATGACAAACACTATAGTTTTTTCTTTTTCATGATGTTAGCCAGACGTGGGCAACGGGTCACTCGCAAAGAGGTCCCAAAAATATAGCTTCTCTCACCAGCTATCTGCAAAGCAGATAGGATCCAGCTTTGGGACAGGATCTGGGGTACAGCTACACCTAGCCTACTATATTCAGAGCCTCAATATAAGCAAAAGACTCGTTGCATTCACGTCGGATTGAATACATCAAAGAAAAAGGGGTAACTATTGTATTTTTAGCCAAAAAACAAAATTTAAACCTCAACTGGCAAAATTGAGCGTCCATTTTTCAAAGCACATAACATGTCCGTTTCATGACGAGGTGTACTTCTGAATACACGAAAGGCCTTGGATCATTTTTCTTTTTCCTTGTGGGTTTGCATCATATATATATATATATATATATATATAATCAGTGGCGACTGGTGAACTTTTCATCTAGGCATGCAAACAAATTTTAAAACATAAATCAGCACAAAAGCCAATTGCGAGTGCCGTACTGCCGTAGGCACGAGCCTAATAGCTAGGGGGTCTGTGGTGAGCGGTAGCTCCCCCAGCGGGTTCCGGGCAGAGCCCGGAAGCCAACATTTTTCTGTATTTTCAGAAGCATTTTCTAACATTATAACAGGATTTATTTAACATATCATATCTTTGGGAATTTTCCAGATTAGCTGAAAAAAAAAAAATGTTCCTAAAAAAAATGTTTTGCGAAATTATTTATTTTTTTTTTTTGCTTAAAAAGACGTATTGTGGAGAAATAATAATAACCTATAAATAGCATGTTTTGAAAAATGTGATTAGAAAGTGTTCAAAAACAGGCCAAAAAAATTGTAAAATTACTCATCGGTTTTGAAACAGCCAAAAGCGGAATCAAAAACTGCATTCAATCGAACAAATGATGAGTTCCTCAATGATAAAACCTATTTTCTATTATATAAAGCTCGAATTTTGCATCGATTCTACTTAGAATATGAATTATTAGGAATAGTTGACTTTTAAACTTTCGACACGCAATATTTAAGGTTTCATTGGTTAAAAGGACTAAAATTAAGTGAACATACTCGGGATAAACAATAAACTTGTTTATTTCACAAACAAATAAGGTTCATTTCAGTATGTTTCTGGCGAGAAGCCGATGCACCGATTCTTCTGAAAAGAAGCCGAGATGGAATTTTATGTCATAAGGACATGAAAATAACGCTCATTTTGCTGTGTCGTGGAAGATCAATCCATCTTTCAGTGATTTTGTTGTTAAGAAATTCCGTATTTGGTGATCGTTACTTATATATTGCTCTAAAACCTAATATTTATTTACATTTTAGAAGGCATGCACCGTATGCGTTGCATTCATTAAGGAAATGCCACGGATATATATATATATATATATATATATATATGATGAATAAAACCACGAAGGAAAGGAAACACAAAATGGTGCTCAAGCGCTTTCGTCTAATGACATCCTCAGGAACACTGAAGTACATAAAAAGGTTAAGCCTATATTTAGGTTACAGAAAGAAAAAAAGAAAAATAAATAACATACATACACACACACACACACATATATATATATATATATATATATATATACATACATATCTATATATACAAATACATACATACATACATACATACATATATATACAATAAACAGAGAAGTAAAAATTAAAAATTAAAAATTAAAACCTTAAAGGATTACCAGTGAGGCGTACAGATTTGTAAGGAAAAATATCGATTTTTAGCACAAGATCAAATGGATTATAAAAATACAAATTTATACTGGAACTCTGCCCTGGTTTTAACATATCGTTGAGACACCTTCTCCCAGCCGAGCAGAATTCTTTCGCGTAGTTCATCTATGTCTCTTATATTGGTACCAAAAAGGTAAACTTTGGACTTCAGGACTTCCCAAACACCATAATCTAGTCATGAAAGATCGGGGCTACTAGCCCGCCAGATATTGGGTTCGATAAAATCCGGTATTTCGTTCTCAAGGAATGTGACAGTTTGGCGGGCTCTGTGAGCAGGGGCGCCATCTTGTTGGAAAGTATATCTTTCACTCTGTCTAACTGATATTCGACGAATTAGTGGTGAAAGATATACTTTCCAACAAGATGGCGCCCCTGCTCACAGAGCACGCCAAACTGTCACATTCCTTGAGAACGAAACACCGGATTTTATCGAAACGGCTAGTAGCCCCGATCTTTCACCACTAGATTATGGTGTTTGGGAAGCCCTGAAATCCAACGTTTACATCCCTGGTACCAATATAAGAGATGTAGATGAACTACCTGAAAGAATTCTGCTCTGCTGGGAGAAGGTGTCTCAACGATATGTAAACAGGTGTATTGATCAGTGGCGTCACGTTTGGAGGCCTGCGCTGAGCAGGAAGGGGGTACACATCGAGCAATTTCTCAATTAAGACGAACAACATG
This sequence comes from Bathynomus jamesi, assembly GCA_023014485.1. Taxonomy (NCBI): domain Eukaryota; kingdom Metazoa; phylum Arthropoda; class Malacostraca; order Isopoda; family Cirolanidae; genus Bathynomus; species Bathynomus jamesi. Next base: position 887,964 of record JAJOZX010000236.1, read on the forward strand.
CTAAGGTAAGCATGTATGAAGTTTGAGAGCTCTAATCCCCTTACTTTTTTTCATATGACAGTTTACCTCTAAGGGGTCACTTTTTTTACCCACCCTATATATATATATATATATATATATATATATATATATATATACATTTAAACTGCAAACACGCAGTATAATTAACGTATATAATGTACGGCATGCGGGAGGTGCCCCCTTGGGGCATTGGTTTCTGCGCGTATGTAAAGGAATTACGGCATTTGATTGAGTGAGGCCCGTGGTGTAATGGTTATCATATCTGACCGGCAACCGGCAATCAGAAGATCCCGGGTTCGATTCCCGGGTGGTTACCTCATTTTTTCATTTGTTTCGTTCTCTCGCTCTCATCTTGCGCGGAATATTCTCCTATTCAAGCGTCGTTCTTTACGTTAATATATATATATATAGAGAGAGAGAGAGAGAGAGACAGAGAGACAGACAGACAGACAGACAGATAGATTATCATATTGTTAATTTATCCTAAAATCTTTATAGCTTTGCAATATCTACGGATCAGGATTGTTGTCCATATTCAAAGCAGAGAAGACTATATATGTTTTTATAATATATGCAGTCAATGAATGTACCTATCATACATTGCGTATATATGATACACGGCTTAGTCGTCGGTTTCGAGAAGACATAAAGGGAGATTGAAACACAAAGGAATAAATCTTGATATGTTTACGAGATTTGTTTTTTTTTATCTTTGTGTTTATGGGTACCCAGAATAATGGTTATCTTCGTGGGCGCATATGCATATGAAATTATTACAAACACACACACACACACACACACACACATATTTCACTAATGAGGAGAACGCATATGAAATTATTACATTAAGTTATATATATATATATAAACTTAATGTAATAATTTCATATGCGTTCTCATTAGTGAAATTCTTCATGAGAACTTTTCTACCAAATGAAACTTTTTATTCGGAGTTCATAACTTTCTTGTAAATAAATCGAATTAAGTTATGAAAGAATAAAGAAAAGTAAAGAAGAAGACACGAAAATACGAGAAAATATTGCTTTAATTTCGAATAAAATTTTTAAAAAAATATATTATATAATAGTCAGAAAATTAAAAGAAATATTTTTGAATGAAACAAGTCATTCGAAGACCGTAGATTTTATATGAACTATAATTTCTATTTTATGAAAAGGGGAACTCAAGTAATTTTATTTTTCATTTCTGTAAATCATCATTATTATTATTATACATTATAAACTCAGAGTGGGACACTATTCATAAGTTAAAATGAAAGCGTTACATACACATATATATATATATATATACATATATATATATATATATATATATATATAGATATATATATATATATATATATATATTATTGAAGGGTTTGTTCTCAGGGAAACGCAATTTTGTGAGGGACAGGAGAACGAAGAATGGTACATGTTAAAGTTTTATTAGCAAACGTTTTAGAAAATTAGCTTCCGTCATCAGTGCTAAAAAAGTTAAAATGAACGAATCATTGGAATATAGACAAAATGATTAATTATAAAGAAATAAAAAGATATACAAAAACATATGCTAAAATAGGAAAAGAGAACAAATAATTACAATATATGATAGAATCAATGATTGTAATGAACGAAAAAGCGTAAGAAAGTATAAAAGATGAGAGGACAATTATTATTAGGATATATATATATATTATATATATATATGTAAAGTGGTTAAAAATGGGTTATGAGAATATGAGGATAATAATAATTAGTGAATTTCTCCGAATATAATTATAAGGTAATTTATTGAGCAGACTTACCAACTTCAGTAGGAGGTTATGACAACGTCATTTTAACTTTTTTTAGCACTGATGATGGTAACGAATTTTCCGAAACGTTGGGTAATAAAACTTTAACATGTAACATTTCTTCGTTCTCCTGTTCCTCAATATATATATATATATATATATATATATATATATATATATATTATATATATATATATGTTAATAATCCCCATTAAAACTAAAAACTAAAAGCTTTCAAAATTAGGAAGCTTTTTGAGGAGATCCGCTCTTCCTCGTTCAGGTAATAAAACTAAAATGAAATAAAGTTACAAGAAACAACGGCACACGAACCTCGTGTATCTGGCAGATAAAATTGGTGTAGAAAAGATTTAGGAAAGAGCGTCTCGGAGCTAAAATTTGATTTAAAATTGGATCGAAGTAAAAACGACCTCTTGTCATTGTTAAACTTATTAACATTTTCAATTAAAAGTATTGGTTCAATTTCCTCTTATTTGTATATTTTATGAATATCTGAAGGGACAAATTATTACTATCAGTAATATGATCTGAGATAGTCCTATGTTGATTGATGTAAGACCGAATTAGGGTCGCCAGTTCTAAGACTGTATTTATGTTTATAAATTCTGTCAGCAAAATTTATAAACATATACAGTATATATACATATATACATACATGTACAGTGTGTATATATATATATATATGAAAATTATTTCACGAAGGTAACACGTGAAAAATATTTATGATGAATAAAACCACGAAGGAAAGGAAACACAAAATGGTGCTCAAGCGCTTTCGTCTAATGACATCCTCAGGAACACTGAAGTACATAAAAAGGTTAAGCCTATATATAGGTTACAGAAAGAAAAAAAAAAAAATAAATAACATACACACACACACAAACACATATATATATATATATATATATACATATCTATATATACAAATACATACATACATACATACATACATATATATACAATAAACAGAGAAGTAAAAATAATAAAAAATTAAAAATTAAAACCTTAAAGGATTACCAGTGAGGCGTACAGATTTGTAAGGAAAAATATCGATTTTTAGCACAAGATCAAATGGATTATAAAAATACAAAATTATACTGGAACTCTGCCGGGTTTTAACACAATGCTGCCTATGGTCAGGTTTCGATATATATAAAAAAAAAAATAAAAAAAAAAAAATAAAAAAAAAAAAAATGCAAATTAAAAGTTAATCGATTTTTAGCACAAGATCAAATGGATTATAAAAATACAAATTTATACTGGAACTCTGTCCGGGTTTTAACACACTGCTGCCTATGGTCAGGTTTTGATATATATAAAAAAATAAAATGCAAATTAAAAGTTAATAAAGTAGAAGACAAGTTTACCAAAGATTTAATGTTTTACCCTTCTTATTTAAATCTGTTTTAAAGGAATTCAACATAACAGGATCGAGTTGAAAAAGACCTTTGCTTATGTTGAAGTTATTTGAAAGTTGGATAATGGCAGACTCAAGAATATTTCTATTAACAATGTTGCTTGAATGGAATAAAACTGAAGCATTATTCCAATCAATACAGTGGACTAACTCTGACAAATGGACAAAAAGGGCACTGGACAACTGTCCTGTTCTAACGGAATATTGATGCTGTTTTATACGTGTGTGCAAATCCTTTCCCGTCTGACCTATGTAAAAGGAATCACATTGTTTACAACCAATTTTATAGATAATGCCTGAATTATTGGTAGGGCTATTTTTTACTATGATATTTTTCACAATATTGTTATATGAAAATACTACATTAATATCCAAAGTTTAAGTACATTAGCAATGCCTAAAAAGCCCGGGAAAAATGGAAGTACTAAAATATTTTTTGACAAAGTACGAGTGTTAATATTGACACGATAGAAAGTTCGTTTTGCCTTGTTGAGAAAAGATTCCATAAACGCAGATGGATAACACAAATCACTTCCAATACCGTTGATTTTTTCCTATTCGGCATCGATGTATTCCGGACTGGCGATCCTAAGGGCGCGGAGAAACATTGATGAAAATATGGCCTTCTTAGTGGGGGTATCATGTCCCGAGTAAAAGTGTACGTAGGACAAATTGTTTGTCGTTTTCCGATAGATACTAAACTTAAAACCTGGGCTTTCCCTATGTACACGCACATCCAAAAATGGGATTGAATTGTCTTGCTCAACTTCTAAGTAAACTTAATGGAGGGGACTTGATCATTTAACTGAAGGAGGAAGCTATCCAGGTCACGATTCATGGGCCAGATACACAAAATATCGTCGACGTACCGCAACCAAGGGATGCCAACCCCCAGGATTCTCGGAATATAGGTAATTTCGAAAAACTCCATATAAATATTGGAGAGGAGGGGCGATAAGGGGTTGCCCATAGCCATCCCAAAAACTTGTTGATAATACTCGTTATTGAAAGTGAATTTACAGTCTTTGATGCAAAGCTTAATGAGTTCCAAAACAATGTGTGAAGGTAGTGGCAGGTCATACTTATGTAATTCTTGGGAGAGAAAGTCAAGCATATCGTCAATCGGCACTTTTGTAAACAATGAACAAACATCAAAACTAATCAATTTATCGTTAGTTTCAGTACGTGCATTATTCAATTTTTCCGTAAGATCCATGGAATTTTTTACATGTGAATCAGAGATAGTTCCGAGAATGGGGGACAAGACTTTGACAAGCCATTTGGAGAGTTTTAAGTAATAGAGCCCACCGAGCTAATAATAGGGCGCATAGGGTTACCAGGTTTGTGGGTTTTAATAAGACCGTAAAGGTAGGGCAGAGCAGGTGAAGTGGACATGAAAAGCGGAATTAAGTTCTTATGATCTTTGAGAAGGCGTTTCAAGCCACTATTAAATGATTTGATGACGTCATCCTGCGGGTTCTTCCTAAGTTTGGTGTATGTGGCGGGGTCCTGGAGAAGCTCGTTCATCTTTCCGATGTAGTCCACTTTGTCCATAATAACTATGGTGTTAGCCTTGTCTGCTTTAGTAATATGGAGCTCCCCATCTTTTTTTAATTGTGAGAGGCTATTGCGAAAACGTTTAGGAAAGTTATCTTCGTAATTACCATTCGCCGCACTATAAACGAGGCCTTTAACTATGTTAAACAAATACTGAGGGAGATTACACAGATTTAAATAAGAAGGGTAAAACATTAAATCTTTGGTAAACTTGTCTTCTACTTTATTAACTTTTAATTTGCATTTTATTTTTTTATATATCAAAACCTGACCATAGGCAGCAGTGTGTTAAAACCCGGACAGAGTTCCAGTATAAATTTGTATTTTTATAATCCATTTGATCTTGTGCTAAAAATCGATTAACTTTTAATTTGCATTTTTTTTTTTTTTTTTTTTTTTTTTTTTTTATATATCGAAACCTGACCATAGGCAGCATTGTGTTAAAACCCGGCAGAGTTCCAGTATAATTTTGTATTTTTATAATCCATTTGATCTTGTGCTAAAAATCGATATTTTTCCTTACAAATCTGTACGCCTCACTGGTAATCCTTTAAGGTTTTAATTTTTAATTTTTTATTATTTTTACTTCTCTGTTTATTGTATATATATGTATGTATGTATGTATGTATGTATTTGTATATATAGATATGTATGTGTATATATATATATATATATATGTGTGTGTGTGGTGTATGTATGTTATTTATTTTTTCTTTTTTTTTCTGTAACCTATATATAGGCTTAACCTTTTTATGTACTTCAGTGTTCCTGAGGATGTCATTAGACGAAAGCGCTTGAGCACCATTTTGTGTTTCCTTTCCTTCGTGGTTTTATTCATCATATATATTATATATAATACACGCTGTTCCAAAAGAAAGTGGCCACCTTTTTCACCGTGCCAACAAAACCATAATTCCAAGAATAAATAATGAAGCAGAAATATAATTATTAAATTGTTTCTAAAAGGAGAGGTAGTTTATTTAAATCGGATGAGTTGTCTTTTTACAAATTCACCTTCAACAATAGTTGTTAAAAAAAATAAAGTTAACAAGGAGGTTAATTAGAGACTTAGTTGAATATTAAAGGAGTTTATAATGAACAAAGACAAATTGAATAAAACATTAACTCAGCAAATGTTCAAAGTGTCTTCCATTATTATCAATAACCAATTGTAGCCTCGTGCGCCACTGATGAACTATTGAAGAAATGGCGCCTTGATCGATCTTATTTCGTGCTGTTAAAATGCACTCTCGAAGTTCAGTGCCATCTTGAATATTTTGTCCGTAAACTTCGTCAACTAAAGTCCCTATATGAAATAACCAACTGGATTTAAATCCGGACTATTTGATGGCCAGTCTTTTGGCGCGATAAAATCGGGACATTATTCTCCCGAGAATGCAATGGTGTGCCGTGAACGATGACACGAAGCGCCATCTTGCTGTAAAACATAGTTCTCGCCGTAAATGTCAATTTCAGACAACATCTTACTCAAGATATCATCACAGTAATGTTTTTAATCAATTTTTACATCTTTATCGACGAAAACAATGGCTGTTTTTCCTAAACGAGAGACACCAACAGATACATTCACAGAATGACTGAAGTGATGTGAATAAATTTAACAATTTTTCTCTCTTTTCTTATTGTGAACTATTTTTTTTAACTATTTTTCATTTTAAATAAACTACTATTTATTTTAAAGACGATGTAAACGGTTTAATATATTTATGTTTCATTCAATTATCTCTGGAAGTGTGGTTTTGTTGGTCCGCATACTCGGCGAAAAAGGTGGCCACCTTTTTTTTTGGGACACAATATATATACAGTATATATACACGAATGGGCACACTCTTTGCCCCCGCAATTACTTTTATGGGATGTTAATTATAGTTACGGTGTTTGCCGCAACAAACAGTTAAATAAATGTATCATACTAATAAGACATATACGAAATTGTTACTCATTTAATAAATACACATGTTTAAGAACAGTTCACAACTACGACTTCATTAGCCATTGTCCTTTTACAGAAAATCTTTCTTCCTTCTTTACCTCCGGCTATCCAGCGCTTTTTCCGTTATTAGCGAACAATGAACCAAGAGTACTTTGTTCTCTTTTCCAGGAAGAAGAGCTGCGGGCATCAGGGGACCCCAAATACATTCATTTATCGGAAGAACTTCACGTGGAAATTACTTCCTTCGCCGCCCCAGCGGAAGCACACGCGCGTATTGCCTACGCGCTGGCGGAAGTACGCAGATACCTAGTTCCGGACAACAACGACGACATAAGGTATGAAAATACAGGAAGTTTGCCGCGGTTATTTTTGTATGAATAAAAATTTTGAGGTTCTGAAATGCGTGTACTGTACTTATTTTAAAATCAATACAAACAAATGCAAAGATAATTTTTAAATGCTTTCAAAATACTTCCTTAAAATATACATAGATACGTCCTTATAATATATAGAAAATCACACACACACACACACACACACACACATATATATATATATATATATACACACACACTATATACAGTGTGTGTGTATGTATATATATATATATGTGTGTGTGTGTGTGTATATCAAAGCTATTGACTTCTCCTTAGGGAAACGGAGCTTACAGATGAAAAGAAGTGGGGGGAGATAACCTACAAGTACTAGTAGTAATTACTTATTAATAAAGTAGTCTTAAAAATTTTAATTCTTCATGTAATGAAAAGTAATCTGGGTGCTACTGTAGTATGCGGTCTACCTACGATTGGTTAGGTTTAATCATGATATTTTCGTTAAAACTAACGAAAATATCATGACTAAACCTAACCAATCGTCAAGGGCGATTGACAACTAATTGTAAACAAACAATTAGTAAACAAGATAAGAAGCTATAATTAAAAGGTAGACCGCCGAATCGTAGGTAGACCCGTAATCTGAACAAATTCGGTAACTTCTTGTTAATAATGTTAGTATAGCGCTAATCTTATATTTATAAAACATACAACTTAAATAAGTGGTTCCCAAACCAGCAAAAGTTTGTTTTCTAAATAGTGAGGTCTGGAACTTGTTATTAGCCCGTTTAACTATGATAGAACATCTAGGAAAGGTAAACTATTATTTGTTTCGTTTTCACATGTGGACTTAATATTAATATGTTGTTTGTTTAGATAATGAAGAAAACGTTTTACGTGTGAAGGATGTTTAAATATTAAGAAAGTGTCATCCACGTATCTTCTGTAATATATGGGGATCTTTTCCGTTTGGGGGCTAGCAGCGAATTTGAATGAAAATCGGTATACTAATGTAGTTTTGGTCACTGATTTCAAAATAACTTTCTTTTTTTGGAGAAATGAAAAACAAACATGTTAGAGCACTTTAAATAATTAACCCTTTAACGCTTGATGTGTTTTTAACGAAAATATCATGACTTAACCTAACCAATCGTCAAGGGCGTACAGTTGACCTAACTGGGCATTCAACTGACCTAACCGGGCATTCAATTGACCTAACTGGGCATTAATTCTTGAGTTTTTCTGCTACTTTTTACCGTTTGACCGACGCTTTTGGCAACGAAAGAACTGGGTATTTTTATTAAAGGAACACACTTTCCCACACTTAGAGCAGTTTGTGACTCTGGCTAAATTTAACACAATCCTCTGTAACTAGTTTAAGATAGTTAAAACACATATTAATTATTTAAAGTGCTCTAACATGTTTGTTTTTCATTTCTCCAAAAAAAGAAAGTTATTTTTAAATCAGTGACCAAAACTACATTAGTATACCGATTTTCATTCAAATTCGCTGCTAGCCCCCAAACGGAAAAGACCCTATATGGGTTTACAACTATTGGGACAACTTTTCAACCAATTTTCTTATTTTAATTATTTATTCTTATTTTTGTTTTAAGGTTTTAAAATTTATAATTCACTGATGAAGACAAAAGATTTGTCGAAACGTCTGAAATACAAAAAAAAAATGAAAATGTTTGCTGTTGAGTTGATCTTTCTTTTCATATATATATATATATATATTATATATATATATATACAGGGTGTTTCATAACATGTGAGACGCATTTTCAGGATGGATCCAGGATCTGAAAAAATGAAAAAAGTTTATATAAACATATGCCCGAAATCGCTTTGTTTCCGAGTTACAGCTCGTTTTGTGTTCCAACAATTCTTTCCGCAAACTGTTTACAAACACTGTTTGCCGACAGTGTTTGTGAGTGTGTACGAGACTTATTTCATGTATGGCCTTGCCGATTGTAATGTTTCGTACACTCTATGACATGTTTCAATATCGTTGAGTGTAGAGCCATCAGTCAGTCAGAGGTGTATCGCGGTGTTTCACTGTTCGTATTCGTAACTTCTTACCGTGAATAAGTGCAGTCCAGTAAAAAAAAAACCCTTAAAAGTTTTTGTGCTAGTCTGTGATAGTGTGCAGTTGAAGTGAGAATGGAGGCTTATTTAAACAGAAATGGCAGACATGCATCTCATGTATGGACTTGCCGAGTCTTATGCGGCCGCAGCAAGACGTCTGTATGCGGAAAGGTTTCCGAATCGCCGTCTGACAGATAAGAAGACCTTTCAGAGAATAGACGAGCGTCTTGGTAATACAGGATCATTCAACAAGCGAGTTTCAGATGGTGGTAGACCAATCAGCGCCAGAACTGTTGAGTTGGATGACCGGGTCCTGAATCGCGTAGAGGAACATCCTGGTGTCAGCACCCGAAGGATAGCAGCAGCAGCGGGTGTAAGATAAACAACTGTGTGGAGAATTTTACGGGAACAACAGCTTTACCCATATCACATTCAGAGTGTACAAGGCCTTACTGAAGCTGATTTCCCACCACGAGAGGCTTTTCGTACTTGGTTCCTTCAACAGTGAACCTTAAGAGTTTTTGTGCTATTCAGTGATAGTGTGCAGTTGAAGTGAGAATGGAGGCTGATTCAAACAGAGAAATGGCAGACATGCATCTCATGTATGGACTTGCCGAGTGTAATGCGGCCGCAGCGAGACGTCTGTATGCGGAAAGGTTTCCGAATCGCCGTCTGCCAGATAAGAAGACCTTTCAGAGAATAGAAGAGTGTCTTGGTGATACAGGATCATTCAACAAGCGAGTTTCAGATGGTGGTAGATCAATCAGCGCCAGAACTGTTGAGTTGGAGGAGCGGGTCCTGAATCGCGTGGAGAAACATCCTGGTGTCAGCACCCGAAGGATAGTAGCAGCAGAGGGCAGTGGCGTATCAAGGGAGGGGCGAGAGGGGCGACCGCCCCGAGCGGCACTTCCCGAGGGGCGGCAAATTACTGTCAGGCGGGCGCAGTATGCAAAATTTGCCTCATATAACAATTGCCCTCCGGATCTGTCTAACTACATGTATGTCCGTGGCAAGTTGCGAATGAAGTTTCTCGAAACTGAAACTTATAAAAACTTACCTCAGGTCAACTATAAGTCAATCTAGACTGAGCAATTTGGCGATTATTTCAATTGAACGCGAAGTTGCAGAGACAATGGACATAGAAAAAATCATTCATGAATTTTCTGTTATGAAAGTCCGAAAATTTAACTAGGCATTATACATTATATAGTTATTGTTAAAATTATGTAGTATATTATGTACTGTACATTATGTAGTATTGTTAAAATTGAAGTTGCTTTATTTAAGTTTTTCTTCCAATAAAAGTTTTGTTTAGAAGTGTATTTTTGTAAAGGAACTGTTTTTAAAATTGAAAATTGTTGCAGGGGGGGGGGGGCATTTTCGCCCCAAGCGGCAAAAAGTATTGGTACGCCTCTGGCAGAGAGTGTAAGATACACAACTGTGTGGAGAATTTTACGAGAACAACAGCTTTACCCATATCACATTCAGAGAGTACAAGGCCTTACTGAAGCTAATTGCCCACCACGAGAGGCTTTTTGTATTTGGTTCCTTCAACAGTGTGCTCGGGATCCTCTTTTTCTATCCTCCATGTTGTTTTCTGATGAGGCTGCCTTCACAAGAAATGGCGTGATCAATTTTCACAACACTCATCACTGGGCCGAAGAGAATCCGTATACCATCATCCAGTCAAGGCACCAACAACAATTTAGTATGGGCAGGACTTATTGCCGACACCTTTTGTTTTGCCTGGAAGATTAACAGGAGAATTGTATTCCAATTTTTTAAGGAATGATTTAAGCGATTTACTAGATGAAGTTCCTCTTGGTATCCCACGTCGTATGTGGTTTATTCATGGCGGCGCTCCGGCTCATTTTAGTCGAGTAGCCAGAGACTATTTGGATGACCATTTCCCTGATAAATGGATAGGCCGTGGAGGACCTATTGAGTGACCTGCTCACTCCCCGGACCTGAATCCACTCGATTTTTATCTGTGGGGTCATCTGAAATCCATTGCTTACGTGACACCCATTGACAACGTTGAAATGCTTCGCCAACGCGTAGAACAAGGATGCCAGAAAATCCAAGCAATACCTGGAATGTTTGAACGTGTCAGGCAGTCTGTGACGAGGCGTGTTCAGGCGTGTATTCAAGCGCAAGACGGCCATTTTGAGCACTTCCTTTAAAGGTAAGGCGGATACTTGCTGGAACACATAACGGACTGTAACCCTGAAACAAAGCAATTTCAGTCATATGTTTATATAACATTTTTTCATTGTTTTCAGATCCTGAATCCATCCTGAAAGTGCGTCCCACATGTTATGAGACACCCTGTATATATATATATATATATATATATATATCTTAAAAAGACAGTTATATACGTGGCCGGACAGTTTGCCTACGGACAGTTTGCCTACGGACAGTTTGCCTACTGGACAGTTTGCCTACTGGACAGTTTGCCTACTGGACATTATGCCTATGGACACCATGCCTATGTGGTATATTTATCCTTACCTTATTTAACTTATTTAACTTCAGATTCATGCAAAAGAATTAATTCAAAATTAAAATGTGTTGTTGCCCTTAATGGCATAAATGTCTGAAAATATATCAAGTAAGAAAGGGAAACAGAAGTTTTCACATAATGGATATTTGTATGTGTTGATAAATGTAGCAAGCGCGACCCTTCGTTACTTTTTTGGCGGTGCGAGCAAAAGAGTCAGTGTATTATAAGGTGTATATATATATGGGTACTTTTCCGTTATCTGCCCATTGACGATTGGTTAGGTTCAGTCATGATATTTCATTAAAACTATCAAAATATCACAACTTAACCTAACAAATCGTCACTGCCCGGTTAGGTCAACTGTACGCCCTTGACGATTGGTTAGGTTAAGTCGTGATATTTTCGTTAGTTTTAACGAAAATATCACGACTTAACCTAACCAATCGTCAAGGGGGCAGATAACGGAAAAGTACCCATATTATATACACACCTTATAATACACTGACTCTTTTGCTCGCACCGCCAAAAAAGTAACGAAGGGTCGCGCTTGCTACATTTATCAAACACATACAAATATCCATTATGTGAAAACTTCTGTTTCCCTTTCTTACTTGATATATTTTCAGACATTTATGCTATTAAGGGCAACAACACATTTTAATTTTGAATTAATTCTTTTGCATGAATCTGAAGTTAAATAAGTTAAATAAGGTAAGGATAAATATACCACATAGGCATGGTGTCCATAGGCATAATGTCCAGTAGGCAAACTGTTCAGTAGGCAAACTGTCCGTAGGCAAACTGTCCGTAGGCAAACTGTCCTAGCGCCGTTATACAGGGTGGGCCGTAAGTTTCCATACATAGGAAAAATAAACATTTTTTTATGGACAACCATTTTTATTTATATAATATGCTCTACATGGTTGCCATTGTTTTGAAAACACATTTCAATACGTGTTCCCCACTGTTGATGAACACGCATTAGCACAGTTGACGTTATGCTTGTAATGGCGTTGGTGATACGTTCCTTTAGATGATTTATGTCTCGTATCTTTTCCTGATACACCATGGCCTTCAAGTGCCCCCAAAGATAGAAATCAAGGGGGGTGAGATCTGGGGATCTGGGAGGCCACTCCACAGGACCACGCCGACCAATCCAAGCATCCGGAAACTGCTGCTGATCCAAATACTGACGCACGTGAAGACCATAATGAGGTGGAGCTCCATCTTGCTGGAAGTAAACTGGGAAGTTACCTTCCTCGTTTAGCAGGGATGGGAAAATCTCTTCTTGCAACATGTTAAGATACCTTTCGGCATTAAGATTTCCACTGACAAAAATTGGTCCAATAATTCTGTCACCCCATATCCCGGCCCACACCATCACTTTACCGGCACCTTGCATCTTCGTCGGACTCAGCCAGTTAGGGTTAGCATTACTCCAATAACGTATGTTTTGCCGATTAACCTCTCCATTGACGTAAAAATTTGCTTCATCAGTAAACAAGATCTTACAACGCATATTCTTAGGGTATCTGAAACATAAAAACAAACGTTTAAATTTTCCTATGTATGGAAACTTACGGCCCACCCTGTATATAGTTATGAGAAAAAAAAGACCTTGCTGCACTTAGCGAAAACATTTTTCTTCAAATTCATTTGTATTTTTACGTACACAAGTTTGCCAAAAAAAGTATAATTGTCTCCAAAACAAAATAATAACACAGGAAGGACATAATAAAATTAAACTTAAACTTCAGAAACTTTTAAGTGCCTTTGTAAACTTGTATTCTTTTGCTTTGAAGAGGTAAACTGTTATTTTAGCATTAATGAATTTCTGCTTTGATCTTCTTCAGAAACATTAAAGTTTAGCGAAATTTCCGTTTTCAGAAATGTCAAACTTTAAATGAAGGAATTTTTGGATATGAGTTTTATTTTTGATTCCTCGTTCGAATAAATTATCCTAATTCACTTTTAGCCTCAAACTGGTTATGGCATTTAAATCAGTCTTTTGTAGTGTATATACTGTATGTGTGTGTGTGTGTGTGTGTGTTATTCATGGGTGTGGGTGTGTATGTGTGAATGTGTTTATACAATCAAAAAAACATTGAATTTACCACGTATTTTAAGGATATGACGCAAATAAATTTGGTTTAACATAAAGTTAAAAAAGAAACAAAAGACGAACATACGTTTCGAAGCCAAAATTTACAGTACAGGGTTGCTCTTCAGGTCCGGTCACTGTAGATAAGAAAGTCTGAGTTTGAATGGAAATGAAATCCAAAGTTTTATTTCCTTAATACCGATACTAAAATTCTAAGAAATGAACCTAAAAAATTGAAATGAAAAATAGTACTGTCAATATTAAGTGGACCTACAGACACGTTTTTATACTATGAAGCCATGAATTGTTTGGATAATTGTGTTGCACCTGAGTTCTGAATTCTTTGCATTAGATTGTATTGAGCGAGCACGTCTTGTTACCTGCGGGAGGAGGCTCGAGGCATTGTGGTTAGCAAATATTTGCGAAGACAAAATCTGAAGTTCTTTATCAATCTAGCTTCAACGCATAAGCGTCGCTATTGTGTTCTTATGTCTACGTCTTCATTCAAAGGCGTTGGTGATAATGTAACCCAAATATTTAAATTTCTGTACTCGCTGTATTACTTCTCTTTTCATTCTGACAATGAATCCTAACTATTTGAGCTGTTGAGATGTAAATATATAATCTTAGTTTTAGTAACATTGAAATCAGTATCATGGTTCCGTAAACAAAATAGGCAATCCAGACGTTTAACTTTAAGGTTTATTTACTAATACCATATTATCACCACAGACTAAATTATATAACTTTATACTATCTACATAATATCCTACTTCAGTCTCGTTAAAGAGAAGTGAGAGTAAGGAGTTTTGTCTAACTTTGTTTGGGGATTCTAAGCATTCCAAAACCACATTATCCGCCTAATGTAAAAGTTTGGTAGGTGTACCAAAATTTCAACATATACTCAATACATAAATTGGAAACTTCCCTTTTTCTAATTCCCTAAATAAGATACTGTGATTTACTAAATTTTGTTCCTTGCTTACATTGAAGAAACAACTATACATAGTTGAATTTCTATCATTCTACTTCTTCACAATTTCCTTCATTACATAAATACACAGATCTGTTGAGTGAAATAACTTTTAAAACGAAAGTTATTTCAAAATGTAAGTAAACATTGAGACAAGGGAGCTATAAAGTTTTTCCAAGTAATTTCGGAAAGGAGGCAAACAACAGCAACAGGTCTGAAATTATAGATATATAGATAGATAGAGAGAGGGATAGACGAATAAAGAATGTAATAGCACCGTAATGACGTGAACGATTCATATATAGATTAAAAGGAAACTTTAGGATGCCTTTAATAATTCAAAAGAAGGAGCAAAATGCAAATTTATTTGAAGATACTGTGATTATTTTTTGGCTTATATGGAGGTCGTTGTTGGTCTTTGCAGTTGTGGTCAATGAGTCCTTGTTTCCGTTTTTCTACGTATATTAGTTGGTTGTGCTCTATTCATTGTTCTTTGCTAGTAACGAGGGTCATTGAAATCGGAGACATCGTTCCTACCGGGAAAAATAAGACCCTCCACTTTTGGATTCCATGTTCGAACTAAGAAAAAAGTGAACACTGAGTTCACCACTGCCCACTTTTCCATGTCTCAGAACTGATTTAGGGTAGTTCTGCTAGCTGGATGTTTCTTACTGAAAAGTTTGTTATGGCTAGGCATTACGGGCACTGACCTCGAATGACCAATTCGGGCAACTTATTTAAGAGACGATCTCTGAATGAAGATTGTACTGCAGTCAGAGATGGGAAAAATATATTTAAGAAATGTATCTTAAATACAAAATACAAGATAGCTTATCGCGTATCAAAGATACAAGATACTTTTAAAGAAACGGGCAAGAGAAAGAGATACAAGATACGCATCGAAGATACTTTTCTAGATACATTAAGATACTTCTCGGATCATCTGAAGATCAGGGCCCCCAGCCTTCTTTAGTTAGCCTTATAAGGCTAACTAACGAAAATATCACGACTTAACCTAACCAATCGTCAGGGGCGTACAGTTGACCGGATCACCTGAAGATCAGGGCCCCAGCCTTCTTTAGTTAGCCTTATAAGGCTAACTAACGAAAATATCACGACCTAACCCAACCAATCGTTAGGTCAACTGTACGCCCTTGGCGATTGGTTAGGTTAGGTCGTGATATTTTCGTTAGTTAGCTTTATAAAGCTAACTAAAGAAGGCTGGGGGCCCTGATCTTCAGGTGATCTAGTTGACCTAACGATTGGTTAGGTTAAGTCGTGATATTTTCGTTAGTTAACCTTATAAGGCTAACCAACGACGGCTGGGGGCCCCGATCTTCAGGTGATCCTACTTCTCTAATCAGTTTAAGTTTGCAAACTAAGAATAATAAGGAAAAAGAGTTTTCAAATCGTTTAAATCATTATTATATTATAAATGACATACCTAAACTTAATTGTCGTGTGTAAACAAAGGTTTTGATAACTTAATCCTTACTAATTTAACCCTTTCAGGACGACAGGTACAAATTGGTAGCGTTTCAAAATCACACACACATTCGTAATTTAAACCTACAAAAAATTCCGGCCTTAAAGGATTAATTTTGAAGTCATCGAAAGCATTTTTGTAGGTTTTGTACTAATGCTATCGTAAAATATTTTATTTAATAAGTTAATAGACTGCTTTATGATGAAAAAAGTTTCTTAATTTCTTGAACTTCTTTTTAACTGCCCCAAATCTAATGACATATTCAAATAAGTAAATATGGCCCGGAACTCATAATAGGGAAAAATTTATTCGAAGCTGCGCGCTACGCCATTTTCAGACGCTAACTCTTTATTTTTAATTTCAGGCACGTAGCTAGACTTCTAAATTTGGAGGGGCAAGAAAATTATTGTTCGGGGAGGTGGCCCAGGTGGGATGCCTTGTAGTGTGAATACTGTAAATATAATAAATGTAACGTACTTATAGTTTTGTATATTATAATTTATTATTATATTTAGTTTGAAAAGTATCTTATTTTTACAATTATTTCATTTTCATTTCTGGGGGGGGGGGGGGGGAACAAGCTAGGGTTTTGGGGGCAAGCCATCCCATATCCCCTTTGGCTACACCATTGAATTAATTAATTACTAACTACAGATAAAGGTCGAGGCGGTGAAGAACCAGGTACCTTTCTTCAGTTATTTCGAGTAAAATATTTGTATAGAAATCTGGAGAGTTTTGACCACAGCGCGATTTCCGATAATCCTGCGTACGCCACTGTGATTCACACGATAATAATTGCGCTTGTATGCACTTGTATTGCATATAATTGTATTGCGCATAATTGCAACTTGCACGTCTCGAGATTAGCTATCATCATACATTTGGCACTCCCATTAGTTGGCAGTTGCGTGATTTTTATTTCAAAAGTCACGACGGCAGAAATTGAAATTCCTGAAATGTATCTTGCTTCAAACATACCATTTTAAGATATAAGATACAGGTAAAGATACTTTTATATTTTTCTTCAAGATATAGATACAAGATACAATTTGTATCTAAGATACAGTATCCTCAATACTGCCCATCTCTGACTGCAGTAAACACGCAAGAAAGCGTAGACAGATAAGGAGATAATTAGAAACAGATAATCGATATATATATATATATATATATATATATATATATATATATATATATGTTAAACACAGACCGTGCATGGAACAAGGAACTCTTCTGGGAAATTAAATCCACTATAGTCCGAATAAGTAATGGTAAATGACAGATACCATAGTTTTTCTTTTTCATGATGCTAGCCCGACGTGGGCAACGGTCTCGCGCAAAGAGGTCCCATAAATATAGCTTCCCTCACCAGCTATCTGCAAAGCAGACAGGATCCAGCTTTGGGACATGGATCTAGAGTTAAAGCAAGCCTAGTCCCAATACATTCAGAGCCTCTATATAAGTAAAAGACTCGTTGCATTCACGTCGGATTGAATAAATCAAAGAAAAAGGGGTAACTATTGTATTTTTAGCCAAAAAAAACAAAACTTCTTTGCGAGAGACCCGTTCCCCACGTCGGGCTAGCATCATGAAAAAGAAAAACTATGGTATTTGTCATTTACCATTACTTATTCGGACTATAGTGGATTTAATTTTCCCAGAAGAGTTCCTTGTTCCATGCACGGTCTGTGTTTAACATGTAAATTTCTCAGGGGACCATTCTGAGTTTGTGTGTATGTGTATATATATATTAATATATATATATATATATATATATTATATAATATAAACGTATCAAATTCTTTAAACATATTAAACGCTGTTCATTGTTTGGAAGGAATTTTTCTCGCTTTCCGAAAACGAGGTCAGTGTTTTACAGTAGGCTATTTAGCATAATAACCCAATTACTATTCCAGAGATACGTCTGTTATTTCATGTTACAAAGGGTCAAATGGAGTTAAATATATCTTCCCTATTTAAATTCAGAGTGAAGCTTGCTCCAATTGCCCACAAATGTAAGAATACATTTGTCATCCCTGCAAATAGTAAAATTCTTTATATTTAATTCAATTACTTTAGATGTCTTTGAACGAAGGTTTATGATAGATCCATGGTCAACTCCTCAATTCATATACCGCATATACCGTATTTGACGGCATATAAGACGCACGTTTTTTTTTCCGAAAAATGGATCAAAAAATCACCTCTCATCCTATATGTGAAGTTGCGGTCTCCCGTAGGCTAATGAATCCCCCAGTAGCTGTCTCCGGTAGACTAAATTCTATCTAACCCAACTTCAGAATTGAAAATATGTTATTGTTTACTTAAACACATTATTATTATATGATTATTGTTACATTATTATTTCTTTTAATTAACTAAAAAAGGAATTATTGTAAATAGTAAAGCTGGATTTATAACTAGTGAGGATGATGTAAGATATTTTCATTGTAAATGACTTCTTCTGCTATGCTCATCTCATGCTCCATACTAGTAGGAGAAAACATTAAATGCTTAAATACAGAGCTGGGCATTTGCGGCATATTCTGCGGTACTGCGGTACTTGCGGTACCACCGCACTACCACCCCGGGCCCCCATAACGCAGTACCGCAAAGGATCGCTGAAAGTACCGCAGTACCGCTACCGCATTCAAATTTCCGCGTACCGGTTTGGTACCGGTTTGGTAGTGCAGCAGTACCGCAGTACCGCAATATGCCGCAAGTGCCCAGCTCTGCAAGTTAAATACACTCAAAAGTTTTTTCCTAAATATTCTCTGCTGAAATGTGCGTGCGTCTTATATGCCCGTGCGTCTTATAAGCCGTTAAATACGATATATGATACACACAGACCATGCATGGAATAAAGAACTCTTCTGGGAAAATTAAATCCACTATAGTCCGAACAAGTAATGGTAAATGATAAACACTATAATTTTTTCTTTTTTATGATGTTAGCTCGACGTGGGCAAAAAGAAAAACTATAGTGTTGGTCATTTACCATTATTTGTTCGGACTATAGTGGATTTAATTTTCCCAGAAGAGTTCCTTGTTCCATGCACGGTCTGTGTGTATCATAAAAAATCTCAGATCATTCTGAGTTCTATCCCATTATATATATATATATATACACTGTGTGTTTATATGTATATTTGTGCCCACCAAAGCTCGAACCCACTAACTCTTCAGTAGAAGGTGAGAACGCTAGCCACTACACTACGATGGAATGAAAGTTAACACAATCTGTCATATATTTAAACAACCTAGGAAACGCATACCGCTTTCGCGTCCCAGAGGTATTTTACGTGTTAACGCTCGAGTTAATGACCAGTATTTCATTCAAAGTATCTGGTGCAACGCTGGAATCCCATAAATGGAATATCACGCATGAACACGCACGATGGAATGAAATGTTGGTCATTGCTTCGAGTGTGAGAGGGTTAACACGTAAAATGCCTCTGGACATGAAAGCGTTTGGCGTTCTTAGGTTGTTTAAATATATGACACATTGTATTAACTTTCATTCCATCGTTGTGTAGAGGCTATCCCCTTTACCTTCTACTAAAAAGGTGGTGGATTCGAACCCTGGTAGTGGTGGCGGCGATTTTTACATCATGAAAGAAAAATTGCTCGTGTTCAGACATGATATTCCATATATATATATATATATATATATATATATATACAGGGTGGGCCGTAAGTTTCCATACATAGGAAAAATAAACATTTTTTTATGGACAACCATTTTTATTTATATAATATGCTCTACATGGTTGCCATTGTTTTGAAAACACATTTCAATACTGTCCCCACTTTGATGAACACGCATTAGCACAGTTGACGTTATGCTTGTAATGGCGTTGGTGATACGTTCCTTTAGATGATTTATGTCTCGTATCTTTTCCTGATACACCATGGCCTTCAAGTGCCCCAAAGATAGAAATCAAGGGGGGTGAGATCTGGGGATCTGGGAGGCCACTCCACAGGCACGCCGACCAATCCAAGCATCCGGAAAGCTGCTGATCCAATACCGACGCACGTGAAGACCATAATGAGGTGGAGCTCCATCTTGCTGGAAGTAAACTGGAAGTTACCTTCCTCGTTTAGCAGGGATGGGAAAATCTCTTCTTGCAACATGTTAAGATACCTTTCGGCATTAAGATTTCACTGACAAAAATTGGTCCAATAATTCTGTCACCCCATATCCCGGCCCACACCATCACTTTACCGGCACCTTGCATCTTCGTCGACTCAGCCAGTTAGGGTTAGCATTACTCCAATAACGTATGTTTTGCCGATTAACCTCTCCATTGACGTAAAAATTTGCTTCATCAGTAAACAAGATCTTACGTCAAACGCATATTCTTAGGGTATCTGAAACATAAAAACAAACGTTTAATTTTTCCTATGTATGGAAACTTACGGCCCACCCTGTATATATATATTATATATATAATATTTATATATATATATATATATATATATATATATTATGAAGGATATTAATCATTTTTTCTGAAGTATGGAAATGAATTTAATTCCATATATAAACAATCCGACAACAGTAAACACGAAACATCTAAAGTTTAAACATACGAAAAGGGGGACGGCTCTTTTAATCTTCAAAATGGCTAATTTTAGGAGATGAATTAAATAGACTTTACTTGAATATAAAACTTGAATGAATGAGAGAATAAACGTAACATGTACGAATGTACAAGATTATAACTGGTTCGTATAAGAAAAAAAGGTTTTAAAGCAGTGGTTCTTAACCTTTTTAAGCCGCGACCCAATTTCTGGTCGCGAGGCTAGCTCGGCGACCCATGCCTTCAAACGGTTCACTCATAATATAATTAAATATATAATAAAATAAATAATTAATGGTAAAATGATTAGGGATAACATAAATAAATGATAAATGACAATTTAATGACCCAATCAAAATGGCTTGGCGACCCAATTTTGGGTCGCGACCCAGGGGTTAAGAACCAGTTTTAAAGTATGAAGGAAATACTATGTATACAGTATATAAATCTTCAGATATGTATGTATTCTGTACATTTACTTGGTCTACACGAAAATCATATATATATATGAAACATAAATTTGTGGTGTATCTTGCTCCTGAAAAATCATGCACCAGGACTGATAATAACTGGGGGTGTCTGCATTAAAACTAACGAAAATTGCAATCAATTGAATACGGATATGAATGTTCTTTGGACTGGACTAACACAGACCATTGTTGCTTTCAGTGGTAATGAACCACGTACGAAAGTTTCGTCAGTACTTTGGGCTCCCCCTATTTGCTTGGCAATGCTGCTACGAGCTGCTCACACCCTGAAATGGCGGAATGGTGCTTTGTGTAAAAAGATGTTTAACTCTTCATACTCCCACTTAAACTATTGTTGGTTTACGTCGTCGTCGTTGGCCTAGGCAAGCTACGGCTTGGGACCGTAGCGCATCTATCCGGTATAGGTTAACCTGGATGATGTAGCCATAAGCACTGCCGCTAGTTAAGTGCCAACCAGTGATTATCTCACTAGCCGTATTGAGTCCGTTAGGCGAAACTGCGACAGTACCAAAGGTGGAAAATATAACCTTTGGTTTTCTATTGTTGTTTGTTTTTTCTGTTTAAGGTGCTTTCAACCCTGCTGGATTATTGACACCATTTTTTTTTTTTTTTTTTTGTAGAGAAAGGTGGTGAAAGAAGTAGTAGAAGAAGTAGATTATAGAGGTGGTTTTCTATTATTATTATTTATTTGCAAAATGGACATGGTATTAGATTAAAATAATTATTTGAATATAAATAATTAACTGACAATTGTGATATATAATTAATTATGTTTACATACAATAAAATAATATAGTATACATAAAATTAGTATTAATGTGGTTCACAATTGAATTATAATGGGGTAACTAATTTAAAATGAATTTATAACTATTCCGAAATTCAAGACGGTAAAATTAACATTTATCTTGAAACTAAAATAAGAGTATTCACTACACACTCCCCCACCAGAGAGGAAGTTCAAAGAGTTCCGAACGACACAGATTTCCGCTGAACCTTTTTGGTAGCTACTTGTACCTCACTTAAGGTTGATTCCAAAAACGCAGGCTTAAGACGATCGATAGAAACCTTGTCGACCTTGGAACCGCGCTGGATGAGAAATGATTTGCGCGTACGTCGGAGAACTTCATAGGGTAATTTTTATCACTTCACACTTGTCCTGAAGGGGGGTAATTCCGTGCTGCGAAATCGTGTGACTGTGACCAAGAATTCCAAGGTTGGCTGTGCAAACACACACTTAGATGCATTAATAGTAAACACCGTATTGTTCTAAGCGTTGAAAAAGGAGTGAAAGATGTTCCTTATGTTCCTCTTCCGTTGAGCTGGCCACAAGCAAATCATCGATGTAGGCATAAACAAAGTCTAAGCCTCTGGTGACCTCATCTATAAACCTCTGAAAGGTTTGCGCAGCATTCCGTAGCCCGAACGGCATCTTCAAAAATTCGAATAACCCAATGGTGTACAAACTGCAGTCTTGGGAATATCCGAAGGCTCTACGGGAATGTGGTGGAAAGCCTTAACGAGATCTATTTTACTGAAGATAGATTGCCGTGGAGAAGAGAAGTAAAGTCTTGGACATTTGGTACCGGATATCGGTCCGGGATGGTTGTCGAATTCAAAAACCGGTAATCCCCACATGGTCTCCAGTCTCCTGACTTCTTCTGGACCAGGTGTAGGGGAGAGGACCAACTGCTTTTGGAAGGTCTTATTATTCCAAGATCTATCATAAGCTGGAATTCCGATTTGGCAGCTTTCAGTTTGTCCGGGGCAAGACGTCTGGGTTTTGCAAACACAGGGGGACCTTTTGTTGTAATGTGATGGGTAATGGTGTGCTTAATGGTATCACCCATCTGCATCGGTTGAAGAATTCCTGGATATCGCTGGAAAAGGCACTGGTACATGGAATTAGGGGGAACGAGGGAAAGTGCAGAGTTCGAGGCGTCCGGAAGGGCAACCTGTTTGGCAAGAACAGAAAGCAGTGTGGCCTGGTCGCATAAGCGTCGCTTGTCAAGATCCACCAGGAGTTTGAAATGCTGGAGGAAGTCAGCGCCGATTATTGGGATGCCGCACTTGAGCACAGATGAAAATCCACTTGAAGGATCGTGTGAAGGCCCAAGTTTAGTTCACGCGACTGAGTACCGTACGTGGGTATGCGTGAACCGTTAGTAGCGTATAGAGGCGGAGATTCGAGTGCGTATGACCAGAGTTTTGAGGGGAATACACTGACTGACGCCCGGTATCGACCAAGAAATTGACACCAGAGTTCCTGTCCTTTATGAATAACAGGTTGGCAGTGCGAGTACTAGACGCCATATAGGACTCGCTGCTGGGTTTTCCGACGAAAAATTGCAAGGGGAGATGCACTTCCTAGCCTTCTTTCCAAATTTCGAGTGGTAGAAGCAGATCTTCCCGGAACTCGAACGATGCCTCTTCGTAAATCTTGACGAGAATGGCTTCTTTGCCGTTGATTTTGTAGCAGAGAACAAACGTGGTGAGTCGTTGACTTAACTCTTTCACTTTCAACTCCAGTTCCGATTGTGTGTTCACGTTGTTGACCGGAGCTGTGTCAATCTCCACTACTTGTCGGCAGTTTCTGCTAGTTTATCAACTGGAGTAGCAGGATCCATAGTGGCCAAGACACGCTGAGCTGATGGAGGAAGTTTCTGCAAGAACAACTGTCTAAAGATGTCCTTATCGAAGGTTTGTGCGCGTTCGCCTAGAGCGCACTGCATAGCCCTCAGCATTTGAGTGGGCTTACGGTCCAAGTTCTTCTTTCGAGATTAACTGATGTAGTTTCTCACGCTCGGAGACAGTGGTGCGGCACAGGATGGCAGACTTCAGATCGTTTGTACGGGTCCTCACTCGTGGAAGTAGATACGATGACGTCACGGACTTCAGAGATGATGCTCGCTGGTAGAGAGGACAAAACATGATCGTATTTCGTCCTGCTAGCGGTGATCCTTCCCAAGTTGAATTGTGATTCCACTTGGTGGAACCAAATAAATGGATCACCCGGCCAGAAGACGGGGAGCTTTACGCTCAAGTGGGAGATGGCACCAGCGTCGTCAGGCATCTTCTCTATGCTTGCTGACGTACAAGTAAGACGACAAGTTCCCAACGAAGGAGTGGAGGTTGAGACGAGCGCAGGCACAGAGCGCACGGGCAGGGGTGAGGGGCAGAGGGCAGCACGAGCGACATTACAGTCTGGTCCTAGTCGCTCGGTGAAGGGGGTGATGGGCACGAACGACATTACAGTCTAGTCCTAGTCGTTCGGGTGAAGGGGGTGATGGGCACGAACGACGTTACAGTCTGGTCCTAGTCGTTCGGGTGAAGGGTAATCCAGCTCCGGAGTCACCAATTGGGTTTACGTCGTCGTCGTTGGCCTAGGCAAGCTACGGCTTGGGACCGTAGCGCATCTATCCGGTATAGGTTAACCTGGATGATGTAGCCATAAGCACTGCCGCTAGTTAAGTGCCAACCAGTGATTATCTCACTAGCCGTATTGAGTCCGTTAGGCGAAACTGCGACAGTACCAAAGGTGGAAAATAACCTTTGGTTTTTCTATTATTTATTTGCAAAATGGACATGGTATTAGATTAAAATAATTATTTGAATATAAATAATTAACTGACAATTGTGATATATAATTAATTATGTTTACATACAATAAATAATATAGTATACATAAAATTAGTATTAATGTGGTTCACAATTGAATTATAATGGGGTAACTAATTTAAAATGAATTTATAACTATTCCGAAATTCAAGACGGTAAAATTAACATTTATCTTGAAACTAAAATAAGAGTATTCACTACACTATGAATGCATCGATGATTATATATATATATATATATATATATATACGTATAGAAACGACGTAAGTATAGAGGAGTGTTCTGCACACGAGGAAGAGAAATAACAAACAAATGAAAAATAAGGCACCCGCCCGGGAATCGAACCCAGGATCTTCCGATTGCCGGTCAGACGTGCTAACCACTACGTACACTACGGAGCCACGATAGTCAGAAGTTGTAATTCTCCTACATAGGGCAGAAACCAATGCCTTGAGAGGGCACCCTCGCAAATCGTGAATATGTACATTTAACTGCAATGACTATCGTGGCTCCGTAGTGTAGTGGTTAGCACGTCTGACCGGCAATCGGAAGATCCTGGGTTCGATTCCCGGGCGGGTGCCTTATTTTTCATTTGTTTGTTATTTCTCTTCCTCGTGTGCAGAACACTCCTCTATACTTACGTCGTTTCTATACGTTAATATACTGCGCGGTCATTGCAGTTAAATGTATATATATATATATATATACTGTAATGCGTCTCGGTGGTGTAGTGGTTAGTATCACTGACTACAAATCCACCGGCCCGGGTTCAATATCCGGTGACGTCAGTCGGCGCGCAGCGAACTCAGCTGTTCATCCTTCCATACAATTAAATTGGTTGGTAGATAAATGAGTACCCTGGATATCCTAGTAGTTAAGATGCTGGACTGCTTATCAGGAGGTCATGAGATCGAGTCCGGTTGAGGACTTTATATTTTTTGACAACCCGTAGTGGGTCGTGGTTCGGATTCCATGTCAAGTTGTAGATCTAAGGTGGAGCAACAAGCTTGATCTCCGTCAGAATGAATAATTCGGGCGGAAGCAAAACCATGGTTACCAAGGTGTGTGTGCGTATATATATATATAATTATATATATATATACTGTGTATATATATACAGCACCTAAAACAAATCAGTCTTTTAGAGGGAACCCATTTTTCTTGCGCTCTTTGATTTATTTGACAGTGTTAGTTCTGAAAACTTTCCTTTTACGAACGCAAATAAATAAGATGCATGGATTCGGGCCATTTTCCAACTGTTTCCGTGAAAGATGGAAAATAAACACACTAATGTATTCCTTAATTTTAAGTTTATGTGTATATATTCTTCTAATATATATATATATATATATACACTGTGCATATAAGTTTTAAATTAGGAAAAAAGTGCTTGCTGGCTGTGCTTCATTTCGAAAAGATTTGATTGATTTGAATTTTGTGCAGTGGGCATTGGGGTTAGTAAATCAAAGTGAACACAAAGACAGGGGAAATATCATACTTTACATAGAATGTTTTATATATATATATATATATATATATATATATATATACAGTATATATATATGTGTGTGTGTATATATATAGGGTGACAGAAAAATCGCTGTGCACCGCGACCATATATAAGTGATTATGATTGACAGAAACTTTTCAATGTCCCTGTACCTGTAGAAAAGAAGAAAGGAACATGTTAAAATAGCTTACAAAGGATATGAAGATGGATGTGCTAAATCTAAAAAGCATTTGACTGAAATATGATTGATGCTATTGTTTAAGTATAAAGCCTAAACACACTTAGCATTTACTTTTGAATCTATGTTGTGAGTTAAAGCCATAATGGATTATAGAGCTTTGATTTATTTACGCAGATAATTTGAGCTTGACTTTGTTGATCAGCTTCAAGAGATCATCACTGATGAGAGTCGGATGTACAGTAAATAAAATATGAGAGTAGATTAATAATTTTAAATAGGCCTACGCAATACCAAAATAGATATATATTGCATAACAATAAATGTATGTAAGATGAATAGATGAATAAAATAAGAATAAAATGTACTCATGCCTTTATCAAATCTAACTAAGCTTATATATATATATAATAACTTAGTTTATGTCGATGATATGGTGTTAATAAGTCCCTCTGTTGAAGGTCTAGCTCGGCTACTAAAAGTCTGCGATGTATTCGCAGAAACATCATATTCTTTTTAATGTTATAAAAACTAAGGTTATGCAATTTCATCCTAAAAGCTGTAATCAGCCAGCTGATATTAGGTTTAAAATGAAAGGTGAAGTAATTGAGGAAGTACAAGAATTTAAGTATTTGGGTCAAACTATTACCAGCTCCTTGAGTGATAATTCGAATATAAGAAAACACTCTCGAAACCTTTGTGCTGAAGCGAATATGACTGTAGTGGCTACTGTAGTGGCAGAGACGTTTTCAAATACTTTAGCCATGTTCCATCAATACAAACACGACCAGGATGACGTCACACAAGCACGACTAAGATGACGTCACAGCGCGGGAATATTTCAAAGCATCACATCTCAACTTCGTTACAAGGACTTCTGGACGCGGCTTGATCTCTCTCTCCGAACATAAGCAGTGGCACGCAAACCATCACCATGTGAACACCATTTGTGCAGGCCCCATTAGGTCTGGTGTCAATCACCTAACTTTATATAAAGACTAATCATTACTTCGTGCGTTACTAATCATATTGAAGTTATTATTCAAGTGTATACATTATTTCAACTACAAACAATCAACATATTCTGTCTCATTCATAACTCATTTGTTTTGTTTAATAAAGGAAGAAAATTCATTCTATCAGTCAACCTAATTAATAACTTAATTAATAACATAATTTGATCTGCAAAGATCTGGTGACCTCGGCCTAAGCATTTATCATTAACAATCAGTCATTAAAAATCAATTAACCATTATCATCATCATTCTTATTATAGTACCGACATCACGCACAAACTGGTAACTACTGTATATGACTATAAGGAACTTTCGGTTCTGTACAAGTGAAGCTAAAGACACTTTCTTTCGTACTTTCTGCAGTAATATATGTGGACAGCAACTCTGGGTGAATTATAAAAAAGGTTCTGACAGAACCCTAAATTTGCTGTACAACAGGTCTTTTAGACTTACATAAATTACCCCCGAGATGCTCAACTTCGCAAATGTTTGCTACCCGCAATGTCCCGAGCTTCCCGGAAGTAACAAGACGTACTCAATACTGTCTAATGCAAAGAATTAAAAAATCAACCAACCCGATTATCCAAGCTATCCATGAGTCCTGCCATTTATCCTCTAAGCCAAGGGTTCCCAAATTGGTGTTCGCGGAACACTTGTATACCGTGAGAAGTGTTCCGCGGAACACAATTTGGGAACCCCTGTTCTAAGCTATGGAATTCTTGGTACGAAAACGGCTCTCTGTAGCTCCACTTAACTCCGACGTTACTGTATTATTTCTAATCAACTGGATATACAGGGTGTCCCAGAATTAACTATTTCAATGAAATCGGACAAATTTTTTAAAAACACACTTTTATTTATGTTTATTATGTTTAATATGTGTTAAAAATGTATAATTTCTAAATTTTTTTCATAATTTTATTTTCATAATTTTTTCATTATCTGGTCCAATGAAAGACCGTCTGAAGTCATAGAATGGCAAAGAGACTCTCCAAAAGTTAACGTGTGACTTGGAATGACCAAATCCAAAATTTATGGCCCATTCTTCTTTGCGGACGCAACTGTAACAGGTACCGTCTACCTTGATATGCTTCAGCATTCTCAAAACAGCTTCTTGATGATGGCATTCTTGATAATGTTGTGTTTCAACAAGAAGCATTGATCTTTTGGCGATAAACCTTTGTTTTTATGAAACCCCATGCAAAGAAATCCAGGGGTGTCAAATCCGGAGAACGTGGAGGCCAAGGTCGAGGTCCTCCACGTCCAATCCACCGATTCGGAAGGTGTCTGTTGAGGTATTCTCGAACAATTAGAGCATAATGACATGGTGATCCATCTTGTTGAAACACAACATTATCAAGAATGCCATCATCAAGAAGCTGTGGTTCGAGAAACTGCTGAAGCATATCAAGGTAGACGATACCTGTTACAGTTGCTTCCGCAAAGAAGAATGGGCCATAAATTTTGGATTTGGTCATTCCAAGCCACACGTTAACTTTTGGAGAGTCTCTCTGCCATTCTATGACTTCAAACGGTCTTTCATTGGACCAGATAATGAAAAAATTATGAAAATAAAATTATGAAAAAAATTTAGAAATTTATACATTTTTAACACATATTAAACATAATAAACATAAATAAAAGTGTGTTTTTAAAAAATTTGTCCGATTTCATTGAAATATATAGTTAATTCTGGGACACCCTGTATTTCTAGCCTAAGTATGTGAACTGTCATTGTATTAATAATATTTGTCATATGGACTATAGTCTGCCAATAAACCTTTTCATTGTCATATATAATATATATATATATATATATATATATATATGATGAATAAAACCACGAAGGAAGGAAACACAGAATGGTGCTCAAGCGCTTTCGTCTAATGACATTAGACGAAAGCGCTTGAGCACCATTCTGTGTTTCCTTTCCTTCGTGGTTTTATTCATCATAAATATTATTCACGTGTTACTTTTGTGAAATAATTTTCATATATATATATATGCAGGTCATAGAATGATGCTACAATGCAAAACTGTTGAATGAATTTCACTTATCTCAAAGCAATATATATACAAAGGAATACAAAAGACACTAAACAGCAATAGACCGGCTGGTCCCTACGAGGCTGCCTGTTTAAAGAAAAAGGTTAAAAGATGGAAGAAAATTTAAAGTGAAATTTTTAAAGCAAAAAGGGGATGAATCCGAGTAAAAATTCTATAATTCTTTTATGCGTTAACAAATGCTTCTAACTAGGATTTTAAAGCTAGACAAGCACCTCTATATATATATATATATATATATATATATATATAATATATATATATATATATATAATATATATTTGTGATGGTCGAACTGCCTGCTAACTTTGTTACTTATGGCCGACCAAATCACTGGCCAGATTTGGATGGGACTTGGGGATAGGGGTAA
This sequence comes from Bathynomus jamesi, assembly GCA_023014485.1. Classification (NCBI taxonomy): domain Eukaryota; kingdom Metazoa; phylum Arthropoda; class Malacostraca; order Isopoda; family Cirolanidae; genus Bathynomus; species Bathynomus jamesi. The sequence continues at coordinate 918,039 of JAJOZX010000236.1, forward strand.
CTGAGGCAGGGGAGAACATAGGCTATGTGGCGTCGGCCTCCGGGGTCATTTGAGGCCGCTGGAGGCCGTTTTGGCCGTCTGTATTCCGGATTGGTGAAAGATAGTGACATCATACACACGTCATAAAATGGGCAGAGCTCTAGCGCGTGCTTTTCACGCGATGCATATATATATATATATATATAGTGGCAGAGACGTTTTCAAATACTTTAGCGATGTTCCATCAACACCAACATGACGTCACACAAGCACGACTAAGATGACGTCACATCGCGAAGATTCACTCAAGACATGTCCTTATGCCTTGCCTCATGCTTCAACCTTGTTACAAGGACTTCTCGTGTAGGACGCCGACATTACACCTCGACCTCTCTCTCCGAAGAACCAGTGATACGAAAGCTTCCATCATGTGAACATTCATTTGTGCAGGCCCTATTTTGGCTTGGTGTCACTCACCTAACTTTAAACAAAGACTAATCATTACGTCGTGCGTTATTAATATTGAAGTCATTATTTCAAGTGCGCATTAATTTCAACTGTAAACAATCATCTTTTATTTGTCTCATTCACAGATCATTTATTTTGTTTAATAAAGGAAGAAAACTCATTCTATCAATCAACCTATTAATAACATTATTTGATCTGCAAAGATCATGGTGACCTCAGTCTTATCATTAACAATCAATCATTAACAATTAACCGTAACCATTATCATCATTATTATTATAGTTCTAAACATTACGCTATATTTTATATATATATATATTATATATTATATATATATATATGAAAATTATTTCACGAAAGTAACACGTGAAAAATATTTATGATGAATAAAACCACGAAGGAAAGGAAACACAGAATGGTGCTCAAGCGCTTTCGTCTAATGACATCTTCAGGAACACTGAAGTACATAAAGAGTTACAGCCTATATATAGGTTACAGAAAAAAAAAAATAAAAAAAATATATATATATATATATATATATATATATATATACAATAAACGGAGAAATAAAAATAAAAATTAAAAATTAAAGGATTGTGGGAGGAGCATACAAATTTGTAAGGAAAAACTATCGATTTTTAGCACAAGATCAAATGAATTGTTTCCCCCCAATGTTATAAAAAAAAATACATTTATACTGGAAATCTGCCCGGGTTTTAGCACTCTGCCCTTCTTGTTTAAGGTTCGATGTATATAAAAATAAATTGAAAAATAAAAGTTATTAGAGTAGCATACAAGTTTACCAAAGATTTAGCATTCTACCCTTCTTATCTAAATCTGTTCTGAAGGAATTCAAAACAACAGGATAGAGTTGAAAAGACCTTTGCTTATGTTGAAGTTATTTGTAAGTTGGATAATGGCAGACTCAAGAATATTTCTATTAACAATGTTGCTAGAGTGAAATAAAACAAGCATTATTCCAATCAATACAGTGGGATAACTCTGACAAATGGACAAAAAGGGCACTGGACGACTGTCCTGTTCTAACGGAATATTGATGCTGTTTATACGTGTGTGCAAATCCTTTCCCGTCTGACCTTTGTGAAAGGAATCACATTGTTTACAACCAATTTTATAGATAATGCCTGAATTATTGGTAGGGCTACATTTTACTATGATATTTTTCACAGTATTGTTATATGAAAATACTACATTAATATCCAAAAGTTTAAGTACATTAGCAATGCCTAAAAAGCCCGGGAAAAATGGAAGTACTAAAATATTTTTTGACAAAGTACGAGTGTTATTATTCACACGATAGAAAGTTCGTTTTGCCTTGTTGAGACAAGTATCTATCTATCGGAAAAAAAAAGACAATTTGTCCTACGTACACTTTTACTCGGGAAATGACATCCCCACTAAGGCCATTTTTTTTTCAATGTTTCTCCGCGCCCTTAGGATCGCCAGTCCGGAATACATCGATGCGAATTAGAAAAAATCAACGGTATTGGAAGTGATCTGTGTTATCCATCTGCGTTTATGGAATCTTGTCTCAACAAGGCAAAACGAACTTTCTATCGTGTCAATAATAACACTCGTACTTTGTCAAAAAATATATTTTAGTACTTCCATTTTTCCGGGCTTTTTAGGCATTGCTAATGTACTTAAACTTTTGGATATTAATGTAGTATTTTCATATAACAATATTGTGAAAAATATCATAGTAAAAAATAGCCCTACCAATAATTCAGGCATTATCTATAAAATTGGTTGTAAACAATGCGACAAAATCGAAAGAGTTCAAAGACAAGCAAACTAAGGTGATTCCTTCGCTTAGGTCGGAGTCATACGAGGATAGGCTTGAGGAATTAAAATTGACTAAACTCGAGACTAGGAGGCTAAGGGGTGATCTAATCCAGGTTTTCAAAATTATGAGTGGGTTCAATAACGTAGATAGAGATAGCTTTTTCGAAATATCTCAATATAAAAGGACTAGAAATAACGAGTGTAAATTGACAAGTAGAAGGTTCGAGACAGCAGTTGCCAAAAACGTTTTTGCGCATAAAATAGTAAATAGCTGGAATAGTTTGCCAGTAGAAGTAATTAGTAGGAAGTCTATAAACAAGTTTAAAAATCGCTTAGATGTATATGTTGATAGATTGGATATAGTTTAAGGTAGTAAAATTAAGGCTTTTTGGTTCGGAACCCACGTAAAATTGTAGGTCCTCTCCGCCACCACGGAGGGCATGCACAATACACAATTACGAACACAGTTAGGTATACCAGCCATGAGTGAATCCTAGGATCTTTGTTGGTCGGAAACATTATAACATTATAATATATATATATATATATATATATGTATATATTATATATATATCGGGTGGGCAAAAAAGAAGGGAGACTTTGAACTTTGGCTGTAAAATCCAAAGTTATGGTCAGATTTCAATATTTTTTCACACCCTACAACTAAGTAAATTTCCCATACGGTGAGCAGATTTCAAAAAAACTAATGAAAACTACTGATTTATTGAACATTTCTTTATGTCACTTGAAATTCTCCATTTACACTACTACTGCGTTGATGCGTTGAAGGGTTGGCAAAACAAAAGGGAGACCTTTTAAATCCTTCATATCTCGGCAAATACGGTACATAGAACCATGAAATTTTAGTATGTTAGTATTAGGTAATTTTACGGTTTGTATGCCATCTTTTAGCATTTTATCTGAGAAATTGGATTTATAGGGAATATTCCAGAAAAATTTTGCTAATCATAGGTTCAAGTTGATAATTAAAGCGATTTTAATTAACGTAAGCCAACTGCAGGAGGTTTCGACAAGCTTCTCAAGAAAATCGATAAAACAGGAGATATTAAAAGAATACCAGGTAGCGGCATTAAACTTGGCCACCAAACAGTCCTGATTTAAATCCTGTCGATTACGGCCTTTGGGAAAATTTGTCACAGAATTTATCGGGTCAAAGTAAGAAATGTCGCTCATTTACGACAGCTTCTTCTGGAAAAATGGGATGAGCTACCACAAGAACAAATCATAAAGCCATAGATGAGTTCCGTCCTAGACTAAAAAAGGTTGTAGAAGTTCGTGGTAAACATATCGAGCAGTTTTTTTAACATCAAGGTAGCACCATATGTGAGTACTTTGTAACTTTTTATCTGCACATGCAATGCAGTAGTAGTGTAAATGGAGAATTTCCAGTGGCATAAAGAAATGTTCAATAAATCAGTAATTTTCATTAGTTTTCTTTGAAATCTGCTCACCGTATAGGAAATTTACTTAGTTGTGGGATGTGAAAAAATATTGAAATCTGACCATAACTTTGGATTTTACAGACAAAGTTCGAGGTTTCCCCTTTTTTTTGCCCACCCGATATATATATATATATATATATATATATATATATGGGATGAATTTCACAATTAAACACGTGAAATGAATAATGATGCAAACCCACAAGGAAAAAGTACACCTCGTCAGGGATGACGAGATGTACTTCTGAATACACGAAAGGCCTTGGAATCATTTTTCTTTTCCTTGTGGGTTTGCATCATATATTATATATATATATATATATATATATATATTAGTGGTGGACCGGATGTCAGTTTTTCAACATCTGCAGATGCGGATCTTTAATTTCAATATCCGCGGATGCGGATATTTAGTTAATCTATCAATATAATATAGAATCATGAATACATGACATAATTTTTCAAATTTCGTGATATTACTGTTATGGCAGGCAATGCATAAGAATTAAAATTAATATTAATGTTTTCATTATGATAAAATTAATAACTTTCTCAAGAGTTTCAGCCACAGAAAAATCAATGAAACAAGTTTCATTCAATTTTCTGTTACCAGCTATTTATATTTTGACGTTTATATATTTGTTTGTTCATTAATAATTAATACTTTACATGAAATGTGCATGACTGGGCCTTATAAGCTACTTTATAAGCTAATTTAATTGTAAATTGCATAATTTATTAGAGGTAATATCCGCATAACATCCGCAGTCAGAAGTGCGGATGCGGATGAGTATATCCGGGCCACCACTAATATATATATATATACGAGTATAACGGGGTGGGCTGATTGTATTAAATTTTAATTATTCAAATCGCTTTTTATTTTTCGTCGTATCCCCCAGTAATTAAGGAACCTGCCGTACCCAATTACTGTCGGTTCAATTATTTGATCAATAAAATTATAGTCATGAAAATCTTAAGCTTCACAAAACTTGACACAATGTGAAGCTCAAGATTTTCATGGCTGCGTTCTTTTCTGTAGTTTAAATTCTATAGTTTATATATAATATTATATATATATATATATATATATATATATATGCTTTTTTATTTTAATGTCTTGAAACAAGCCAAAAGCGTTCAACTTCCACCCGGGCAACGCCGGATCGCTCCGCTAGTATTTAGTAAAGATTAATATATATATATATATTATACTGTATATATACAGGGCGTCCCAAAAAAATGTATACACACTTTAAATACTTATAAAGGCAGTGTTTATTAAAATACATTTCATTTTCAAAATGTAATAGAATCTACAGACATTATTTAATTGTTTTGTCAACGCCTGTTTTCAAACTGACGTCCGTTCTGGTCCAGGCACTGCTGATAACGCGAAGCAATGGAATCTCAAACATCACGAAACATTTCGTTTGGTATTTGTGTGCATTCTCGTTCAATGGCTGCTCTCAATTCAGCGACTGTTGCAGGTTTTATAGCGTAGACTTTGTCTTTTAAGTATCCCCATAAAAAAGTCTAGTGGTGTGAGGTCTGGTGAACGCGGAGGGTATTCTACGAAACCCCTTCGTCCAATCCACATCCACATCGTGCCAAGTACCACTCGCAATACTCCACTCTTCGGTCCGGATCATCATCTTAATTAATAGCATGGACTAATCTTGGAATGTAACTTTTCCATTGACAGCGCTTCAAAATGCGTTGGACAGACGATTCTGAAATTCCTACCTCACGACTCGCTTGCCGCACAGATTTTCTTGGACTTTGGTGATACGTTTCCAGTACTCTTTCTTGCTTTGTGGGGCTTGTCGATGTCCGTGGTCTTCCGGAACGCTTCTTGTGGACATTCTGAACAGTTCCATCGGCTTCAAACTTCTCTAATTCGAGTGATGGTAAGTCGCGTTGGTGGATCTGTTTGAAACTCCCTCCTAAACTGTCTTTGCACTTCAACTGCGTTTTCACACTTCCAGTAGCATTTTAGAATGAATTTCCTTTGTTCAAAGCTTAGTCTGACTGCCATTATTAATTCTAATGGGTTTAACTTGGAAAGAAAGAAACATCAATTGAGCTATCAGCTGTTAAAGTGTGTATACATTTTTTTGGGACGCCCTGTATATATATATTATATATATATATATATATATATATATATATATATATATATATATATATATATATATATATATATATATATATATATATATATATACACACGGTGAACCAAAAGTAGGTGGACAGTAGGTTGAATACGGTTTGTTATATTATATTATAACTATGGTGTTCATTATAACTATGGTGTTTGTGTTTTATTATATTAAATATTATAACTAAATTTATTTAAATTTTATTTTGTATTATAGTATACAAAAAAATTAAATATGTATTCTCAAAATAAACGTTATCATTTACTGTCCACCTACATTTGGTTCACCCTATATACAGGGTGAGTCAAAAGTAGCGCCCGATTTCTGTCAGTTGATTGTTTGTTTGCCATTTGTATTACAGTGTACAAGAAGGTAGAAATAAATGAATGACATGTTTATCTAACCATTTATTCGGGGGAAAATTATTACGGAACTGTACCAAGCTGTTTTACTTGCAATTTTCAAAGTGCCCTCCCTCGTGATCGATGCACAATTGCAGCCGAAAAAACAGAAATCGGGCGCTACTTTTGACTCACCCTGTATATATATATATATATATATATAATATATATATAATACTAATCTTTAGTAAATTATATTGCAGGTGTCCTGTCTCTTTCTATATTACCTGTGAAAAGTACTTAGAGAAGCTAGACATGCTAGACATCCAACCTTCCGTTATGCATTAAAGTTCTTTGTGATTACTAACAGGATTAGACGCTTTGCTTTTATGAATATAATTTTGTTTTAACGTAAATTAACGAAATAATTGCTTATACTTTGAAAATTAGAGAAGAGTATGTTGAGCGAGAAAATGTTATTGAGTAAAGGAGAAGCCAAAAGAGCGCATGCGCAAGAATGGGTAAATTTGCAATGTGAATTTTAAAATGGTTTATAGTCGTAAACAATTAGTACATTTTGATAGTACATGCAGAGTATATTTTGATAGTACATTTTGATAGTCCATACAGAGATCTAAGCAAAAAGAATAAAATTTATTTTCATGAGAATATTGTATATGACTTAAAGTCAATGGTAAATGTAGGGAGGAAGGAGGAAGGAGGGGGCAAGGGCGAATGCCCGCAAAAATGAACCCTCTATATAAGAAGGAGAGAGAGCCAAAATCAAGGCCTCTGAAGCCCACAATGTCATTTTTTTTATTTATTTTCTTAACTAAATTTTGAAAAGATTGTATAGTGTGTAAAATGCATGTATGTGTAGTGAGGAATAGAGGGAGGAGTGTGTGTTTGAGAGCATGCTGGACTGCACACAGGGTAGATGAGACACGGAAATGTATCAGCTAAAGAGGACAGTGACAGGAGAAACGGAAGTTCAAGCACTCCCTGTCTCCTGCCTAACGTAAACTCTGGAGTACTTCCCTGGTCGATTGGTGTCTACAATCTCTTTCTTCAACGAGTGGTAGTACTGTAAACTGTTCAAAATTTGCAGTGTATTTATCAAAACTAGAAAAGTTTATTAACTAAGGTTTATTTAATGTGTTGTACATGTTTCCCTTATCGCAAGTTAAATCGATAAATTAATTAATTAAGGAAAGAATACCCATTGTGTATGGTAAGGCCTAAATATGTCGCTGAAAGAATGAAGAAAGACTTAAGGAGTGAGGGATGCCAACAGGTTAGTGAAAATCGCCTTCTCTGAAGAAGTTTGTGAATCGATAGAGAAAAAGGAGCCGTGATAAAATGAATGCAATTGTGTTTGATAGATCATCGATATACGCAGAAATTCATATCAAGTGATATAAAATTTCTGTGAAAACTATCATTCATAATTAAAGGAGAGATCAGTACTTTAGTTAGAGGAAGGAGAAATATTTAAAACTAATGTATTTGGCAAAAAAACGAATCGTAGAAGCAAATTAGTATGAATGGCTGGAGAAAGCAAATATCAGAAACAGCCACAGGATAAAAGCTGGAATTGTGCAACTTTTCCCATCAAAATCAATTATAAAACCCCGAATGTAGTATGGGAGCAAAAAGGTGAATGGTACAAAGCGCTTCAGAGAAGAATGAAATGTGGTCGGGTTTTCAAAGTTATACGAAATTAGTAAAACTATTTCAGTGATAAAATTACTCTGTAGAAATGCATCTGAAGAAGACCCGAGAAAGGTAATTTAATTTCCCGTTTTCTTTAAATAAGAATGACACACTTATTTATTTTCGTTTTAATAAATCAAAAGGTAGAAATTTAATCTTCTTTCCAAAATTCTTGCGCGATCTTCTTATTTGCTCGTGTATAACTTTCTATCAAAAGTATTGTATTACCTCCTTCGCTTTCCACTACTTCATTTGTGCGGAGATTTCTCAAGTTATTTACTCGACTTTCTCTGTTTAAGGCGGATCTGAAGAAGCAAATTTGCTTCATCAGCAATTCGGTGAGGCACTTTCAATGAAAAACCGAAACAATAGTAGGAATAATGTGCTGTCATCTATCGATTTGGGAATGGAAACCTATAGAAATGGTCGTCTCTCTCTCTCTCTCTCTCTCTCTCTCTCTCTCTCTCTCTCTCTCTCTCTCTCTCGTATGGAAAACATCCTTTTAATTTTCTAACATTAACTGAAAGGACCATAGTGCGAGATTTGTGTAAGTGTTTGCATGATGATAATGGGGACTCTCCAAGTGTGACTTTGCGTATAATGAATCATTTCAAATTTCAACATTGACGCTGTTACATACATCAACAAAAAGTCAAATATGAAATATGTTTAACATCGATTCGAACTACTTATGTAAAAGATTTTCTTAATATATATACCCCTCACCAAATTTGAACCCGTCCCTCTGACTCGGAGACACGGGCTTTGACCATTCGGTAACGACAGGAAAATTTAATAGCAACTTAGCGATATTTCACCAACCGGCAGAAACACCCAAATAATAATAATAATAATATATTATATATATATATATATATATATATATATTATATATATATATATTGTTTAACTTTCTTCGCAACATCTAAGGTCCTAGGACGGAGGGTACTTACGACTTTACGTGGGATCCATCGGTTTTACTTGGGATTTTATGTGTAATAACTTCAGAATATCAAAGCTCTTAAAGAGACACCTATTAAGTACAGAAATAACACACCAATAAATAAAACTGTTTGTTTTTAATATTGTATTTAGCAGTTATGAAAATAAGGATTCTTTATTCAGAGTAATTAAATTGAATATCTGCCCCAATAAATGCCCCCAATTAATTTTCATATTAAGTGTTGGCATACATTCTTTGCAGGAAGGGGCAAATCCGGGAGATGGAACTCATTTCAGACAGCAACGACAAATCTGCCGAAGGGAGAGACGGACGGGGAACCTCTTCCTCTTCCCCTTCCCCCTCCAATGTCGGGGGAACAGGGGGAGGGGGAGGCTCCAACGAAAGGCCAAACGCCCCTTAACACCTCCAGGTGAGCGCTGGATCGGTAGCATCAAGGCAATTTTACGTACAACCATGAACCATTTTTGTGTCGACCTGCTTACAGTTGGCTGAAAATTGCACACTATAAGATGATTGGCAATGCCTTTAATTAACTAAACATTTCATATCATCATCAAAAACAGTCC
>JAJOZX010000236.1:932500-977500 GCA_023014485.1 Bathynomus jamesi
GTTCCCAATATTTTTTGTATGATTACCCAAAACTCAATTCTAATCCAGCTGCATTATTTCAAGTATTAAATATTATTTCTTATAACTTCTTGATTATCATAATATTATTTTTATAACTTTGGATCGCGTGTCATTACCCAACAAAATAGTTGTCATTATCCCAGTGAGGTAATTTACCCCTAGGTTGGGAACCACTGTTCTAGATGAATAGAATATACTTATAATTAATTTGTGTTGTTTTTAGTAATAAATAAACATTTTACTCGACAATTTAAGACTATAATGAAACATTTATTCCCTTGAATGAGAATTTTAACACTGAAACAAATTTGTGACAACGAAAATTTTAAAATTGAGTATACAAAAGTTCCTTCCAGCAGCTATCTTGAATGTAAACATGCTGAAGGCCTTATCTTGTATCTTTTTACTTCGTATTCTTACGTACAATGTAGTACTTACTCTTAAAAGTCCCCTTTTTCTTAATTTCTTATGTTTTTTTATCTTCCTTTCATTCAAATTATCCTTTTTTTTACTTATCATCCTTCATTTTACTCCTACACAATCCTCGCTGTCTTTCTTCATAATAAATTACGAGAGAAAGATATCTTAAAATGTCAACAGAAATTTGCCATTGAGTAACAACTTTTTCATTGGTTCTAAAAATTGGAAAAAGGGACTGAAGATCAGGGCTCCCAGTGTATTCTTGTTTTTTGTTTTACAGTACCAAATATAATAAATTGAATGCCCGGTTATGTCAACTGTACGCCCTTGACGATTGGTTAGGTTAAGTCGTGATATTTTCGTTAGTTTTTACGAAGATATCATTTGGTAATTGAGGCTGGGGGCCCTGATCTTCAGGTGATCCTGAAAAAGTTCCCCTATAAACTTGGTAAAACTATAACAAAACTCTTTCGTTTCGGATCCCCGTAATAATGGTGAATTTGAAAAGGATTGAAATGTATATTGAAAGAATTGAATTCTTTTAGAAGTGTCGGAGATGAAGATAGAAAAGTTACGTAATACAGTTCATTGTATTCATTTTACGACTTATCTTCAGTACTGGAAAGTTTATCATGGATTTTTTTTTAAAAGAAATTTTTTTTTTTTTTGAGCCGAAAAGTCATTTAAATTCGAATGTATGTGTCAGTTTAATTATATTTGAACATACTCGTATGTGGCAACAGTTGTAAAAATAGTTGCCATTAATGATTAGTTTGGCCTTTCTTAGTTAACTTAAGTGCTGTTACCGTTACACATTCAAACGTTTTGGATGTGATCAACAATAAGGTTCACCTTTGGAGCGGGGTTGCAGATTGGCCCATTTGAAAAGCGTTTGGCACCAGAAAAATTTATTTGGCCCCAAACCTAGTTTTGGCCCCTTATTGGCCCTTTTTGCAAATGTATCCCAATTCCAATTATTTAGACCAAATAGAGGCACAATATAAAAAAATTAACTTTGTCAACTGGAAAGAAGAGGAAGATTTTGCAGAATCTATTTCTGATGCTGCTGCTATATTTTGGAAAGGTGTTCTCAAACATGGTAGTTTCAATGAACTTGCTCTTTACGCACTCCAATGTTTAGTTACAACTGTATGGTAAGGCTTTTTCATATAATTTACTAGCGGAGTGCTGCCCCTTTTTGGCCCTTTGGCGTTTGGCCCCTTTTTGGCGGTTTTGGCCCTTTTTGATGCTCAATCTGGCCCCATGAGATAAGAAAAGTCTGGCAACCCTGCTTTGGAGGCGTAGTACCGAGGAAAAGAGTTCCCTGGAGAATATATATTTGGCAAATGTACTAAACATTGCGAAAATATACATAATTCGTTGGAAAAATAGCCTCGTAGGAACCAACCGGCTGGTTACTATTTGATATTCTTTGTATTCTTTCGTATATGTACAGTAAAGGAATAATGCTTTTTACTTTCTATTGAAACGAACGTTACAAACAAGAGCAGCGTATTCAATATGCAATCATAGGAAAACAAGAGTGGGGCATAAGACTATTTCTTACAAATTATAAAGAAATTTTCAGCGTATATTCCATAAACTTTTTCTTCGGCGAACTTTTCCAGTAACTGTATCATTCTCGTACGAAAATGGACATTTAAACGATAGTCCAAAGCAATCGTACAGAACCCCCAAATACAAAAATCTATGTGTGTACGTGTATCTACATGTAAGTACGCGAGGTGGTGGTATACGATAAACTTTGCCATCTCAAACGAAATATTGATGACTGTTCCTATAAGTATAAATGTATATTAATATTCATATAGAACAGAGCTTTACGTGGAACAACTTGGGCATGCTGCAAGTCCCCATTTTCCTAGAAGTAATTAAACGTATATCATTAGAAAGAATTATAATTATATATAATTATAATTATGAAATTATATATGGAATTATAATTATAAAAATTAAAGAATTTTAATATTCATCATATAACTTTGGTTATATTAAATATTTTTAATTAGTAAACTCTTAAATCCATAATAATTCACGCCATGAAATTGGCAAGAGGGTTGGAAATTAGGACACACTCGTATAGGGGACGCTGGGTGGGATAAAGGTGGTTGACAAAATTAAATAGACACCTTCGGTTTTTCTCATAGTTTTCGATTTGATCCTAAAAGTGAATAAATAATAAGAGATTTATTGAACTGATATTTCGAGGATGAAATAAATTACTGTATATTATAGAATATTATAGTTCTACTTACTCTTTACTATTTTCTTTCAAAAGTTTAAAGGTTTAAAGATCTTTCTTCTTTAATCATATATCTTTTAAGCTATTGTAACTCATATATATATATATATATATCAGTGGTAGACCGGATGTCAGTTTTACTACATCTGCGGATGCGGATCTTTAATTTCAATATCCGCGGATGTGGATGCGGATATTTAGTTAATCTATCAATATAATATAGAATTATGAATATATGACATATTTTTTCAAATTTCATGATATTACTGTTATGGCAGGCAATGCATAAGAATTAAAATTAATATTAATGTTTTAATTATGATAAAAATAATAACTTTCTCAAGAATTTCAGCCACAGAAAATTCAATGAAACAAGTTTCATTCAGTTTTCTGTGTTACCAGCTATTTATATTTTGAGGTTTATATATTTGTTTGTTCATTAATAATTAATACTTTACATGAAATGTGCATGACTGGGCTTTATAAGCTACTTTATAAGCTAATTTAATTGTAAATTGTATAATTTATTAGAGGTAATATCCGCATAACATCCGCAGTCAGAAGTGCGGATGCGGATGTTAAAAATGATGCGGATGTGGATATCCGGTCCACCACTAAATTTTATATATATATATACAGTTTTATACACTATATGTATATATTTGCCAACCCTACCGATTTTTCACATTCTCAACACGAACAACATTGCAAGTAATATCAAACGTTTTATGCTCAGAATGCACTAGAGTGCATCATTTAAGGCTAGATTTTAAAAAATTTCCTGGGGGAGCAAGGTCCCGAACCCCCTGGCATTGATTACAAATCCTACCAGTTTTACTTTTCAAAATGTTGGCATGTATGTATAATGTGATGGATCAGAATGTTTAGGACATTTTTTCTCTTCTATTAGTACGCTCTATTACAGTTTTTATATAATTACAATAAAAAGAGGGGAATTTTTTGATACGCTAAACCGACCTGTGGTAGAAATTCATAACAAGATATCTCAAAACAATTTGGGAGAAGTGATTTTTCCTTTGAGGTGAAGCGTATAAAATTTTATCTGTATTTTCGTTTCATTGTCAACTAAAATTTTCTAAATTTTTAAGAATAAGTACAAAGGTAACGAAGATGTCTTATTAACTTAACAAACAGTTTATTAACTTAACAAACTTTCTTTCAAAAGTGTTAACAAATGATTAACATGATTAACTCGAAGCGTATAACTGATGTCAAATGGATTGACCGAACTAGAAATAAAAGTTAAAAAAGGCAACAGCCAGGAAGCTCATATAATTATGGAATTATTATGAGGCACACTCACCCCCACGACGCGACATGGGGGTGAGTGCGCCTCAAGGGTCGCCTTTAGCCCGAGCAATGACAGGGTAAGCGGCCAACTTAACCGAACCCGGGAGCCAGCAGGCTGGAGCGAACCAGAGCCTCACCGCTCAGAGTCTACCACCAGCGTAGCCACTAAGCTATCCGCCGGCGCCCAAGAGAAATAAGCATGTTCGGGAAAAGTGTGGACTGAAATAATTCTATCAAAAGGTTCATCGAAATGGTTTGTGAAAAAGTGTGTGAAAAGGTGTGTGAAAAGGTGTGTGAAAAGGTGTGTGAATATGGACCTTAGTTTCCCTCGAAGTAACCTAACGTTTTCACGAAAGGTAACATTCGATTTCTACGACCATTTCTGGTCGTAATTACCTCTTTGTAGTGGAATGGGTAACTGTGTTGCGTGTCTTCAGCCCCATGCTGAAGCGTTCTATATCTATAATCATAGGCATATGAGGCGAGGGGCTGCCCCCCCACAGGACTAGGGAAGTGAACATTTTCAGGGCATATATTGAGCATTTTCAGGGCAAATACTGAAATTTTCAGGGCAGATTTTTCCTGACATTCCTTTTTTTTTTTTTTTACTTCTTGAGGTGAATTAATTATTTGCTACTATACTTGTAGTTAATAATTATTAAAACGTAAATTGAGGACTTACTGAATTCAATATCAACTGCAATGCCGTAGTTTTGCTTCTCATTTAGAAATGTTGTAGCAAAATTTTATCTCATTTTTGTGAATTGTAATGTTTTTTATATAAAAAAGGCTTTAATATATGTTACTCATACTCTAACCTTTGTGTTATTTTATGCTACACATAGTGCTTATGTGGAAATCAGGGCAAATTTTTTCCGCTCCGCCCCCCCCCCCCCCCCCCCCCCCCAGCAAAGTGCCATCCCATACGCCTATGCCTATAATCCATAGAAAACTGAAAATAGGCTTCTAATAATGAACAAAAAATTAAACTATCAAGAATTTTAACTTTCTTTAAGTTATAACATTTACCATTATAACATTTTTATTCAAAAAAGAGCAACTGATTATGAGAGCAAAAATCAGAGTTTAAGAGTTTCAGGGCACGTAATAATATTACAAATGGTTAAAAGTAATAGACTGAAATAATCTCTTTGTGAGAAACGCAGTCCAGAAACAACGCATTGAAATGCTTTTCTATTTCAGCTGACGTTCATTCCTCTGAAGCAGTCTCCGACTGTCGAGTTCCTCCCATCGTCCATATGAGAGGGGGCCGGGGTCATCATTCCCTTCCACATCCTCGTCTCCTCCCTCCCCCAAGATCTCTTCCTCCTCTTCTAAGGAAGCTCCCTCCCCCTTCCTCCCACCACCCCCACCAGCCAAAGCGAAGAGTCTTATCAATTTTGGACAAAGCGAAATTAGCCTTGGACCAATCTTACGGGCTCCAGGACGATCCATACGACCACCACGAGTAAGTGCAAAGCAACAGAGCTTTTAGGAAAGTGTTATGAGGTGAAATTACCGTGAAAAATGAGTGTAATGAAGTTATTATGAAGTTCTAAGGAGTTATTAATCGTTTTTAGGATTCTCTCTTTTGAGGTTTTAAAAGATTATTATGAGATTATTTAAAATTTTAAGTGTTATTGAGATTTTAGAAGAATTTTTAACGCCTTTAGAAAGTTATTATGAGGGTATTATTAGGAGGTTTTAGGAGGCTATAATGAAATGTTAAGACGTCATGGAGAGGAGGTTTCATGAACTTCAAAGCGTCCAGCTTCTTTCATACAGCAACAGCTTTAAATAAAACTATTGTGATTCATTGACACCTGTATCATCTGAACGAAGAAACACTCGCATCACGTGACTTTTGCTATACTCGTAAGCAATTACTGAAAAACCAAAGGCTAAATTTGGTTTTAATACAGACCACTTGGTTCATAACCCAAAATTTGAAGAACTTTTACTCATTCACTGTGTGGCCCGCCCGTGTATTAGAATTTCCTTACAAAATTATACTGTTAAAATACATTAAAAATACCACTGTATTGCATTTATAAAAAATTACAAACTGAAGATTATACAAATATTCTTAACGCGATACTATGTTTAGTATTTAAAAATGCATTTTAAAAATGCATTGAGCCTCCAGAAAAGATTTTTTTAAAGTCAATATCCTCGTCGCTCTACATATACTGTATAGATTAACTAAATTTCTACGCTCCTAGTCATTTACAGAAAAATGTCACAAAAAATCATCAGTCGACTCAATACCTTTTCTCAGCCAAGAATTATTCATCGTTCTGTTCCCGCTGAAGTAGTCAGTTTACTAAATAAACTCAGTTATAAGATCAAACAAGTTAACTGAGCAAGATCACAAAGTAATGGAGAAAGTCAATTAACCATGTAACAATAATACTGTCATATTATCTGATTACCCTACTTATTGATGAAAAACAGTTCATCGGACTGCTCTTACATGTTGTAAAGCGTTAAGTTGACTGTTTCAACAACAGCTTAGTCGTGCAGTTGACTGGTGACTTAGATTTACTGACTTGTTATCTAACTGACTTGTTAAGGAAATGGAATGCATATGAATACCATCACATACTGTAAAAGAGTAAGTTGACTGTTTTAACAGTAATTACTAGTGAAAGAAAAGGAAATAACAACAAAATACTTAAAATTCCAAACTTCTGAACATTTTCCATAGTTTTTTCCTTTATCAGAATATTTTTACTCTACTTTGAAAGTTTACTCAACATGTTCAGACTCCTATACTTTGTTATTCTTTCATGTACTCCTTTTCATCATACCTCGTCACCCATCCACTCCATATAACCAAACCACCCCAATAAACTCCCATCCATTCTCTCTCCCGAGTACTTGATGACACCACAGATTCTCCTCAATTTTTCATTTCTCACTCTATCATCAATTATATATATATATATATACATATATATATATATATATATATATATATATATATATATATATATAATATATATAATTCTAAATCAACGTATACGTTTTAAAGAGTAAAAATATAAGCTATCACTCAATAAGTCAATTATTTGGATCACCTGAAGATCAGGGGCCCCAGCCATCTTTAGTTAGCTTTATAAGGCTAATTAACGAAAATATCACGACCTAACCTAACCATTTGTCAAGGGCGTACGGCTGACCTAACGATTGGTTAGGTTAAGTCATGATATTTTCGTTAGTTAGCTTATAAGGCTGACTAAAGAAGGCTGGGGGCCCTGATCTTCAGGTGATCCAATTATTTTATTTAATTAACTAATAAATTTATTTATTTATTCATTCTGCAATCCTTTGTATAAATTAGTAAATTTAAAACCGATATGCAATTGACGACCGTGTAAATAAGCATCATTTTCCATTTCCTATTTTTCTTCGGCCAAAAGATCAATTTTACGGCCTTGTGATCGACCAAATAGGAAGACATTGAATGCATTTGATTGGTTGAACCCTTTTAAATTCCAAAAGGTCCCATGTAAACGATGCAAAAAGTAATAGCTATATATATATATATATATATATATATATATATATATATATATATATATATATATATATATATATATATATATATATATATAGAAACGACGTAAGTATAGAGGAGCGTTCTGCACACGAGGAAGAGAAATAACGATTCTCTTCCTCGTGTGCAGAACGCTCCTCTATACTTACGTCGTTTCTATACATTAATATACTGCGTGGTCATTGCAGTTAAATGTGTGTATATATATGTATATTGTATATATATAAGTAAATCTAAACATTTCAGTAAACAGGAATTTATCCCAGCTTCCTTGTGATTTTAAATGATTAATTGCTAGAATTTTCACTAATTATTTTGCTGGATATGGAACAGACGTTTCGCTAAGCATCAGTGATTTAACTGGAGCCTAAATATTTAAATAAATAAAATTTATTGGGACTAACTAAACTAGAATTTTGAACCTTCAGAACTCGTGAATGCGGACGAACGGCAGGCGATCAGTGTTAATTTTTCTTTTATTGTATTTATGCGACCAACCAAGATCGTTTCATTGGTTCTTTATTGAAGGGTGCTTGGAAAAATTTATAGTTTCGAGTATTAATTTCCCGAGTTCGAGTTCAAATGCATCTTAGATCTTTGTTATGCCCGTTTATAAAAACATTCACTTATGTTTTATCAAATTTTTCATCTAAAAAGACTTGTTATGATTTGGTTTTGTCTAACTTGAGGTATATTTAAGTGGAAGAGCATCCACTCTGAAGAGCAGTGTGAGGCCTTAAGCTAGAATAGACTAACGAGAAATGGAAACATTTAGCAATTTCAGAAGGCAGATAGTCACTAATCGCGTAACTATACTACCAGTCTACCAACTAGACGAGATAGTTTCCAGCTGAAATAATCAACAGGAGACGTAAATTTAAACTTACAATTAATACTTAACCCTCTAACGCCGACTGGTCGAATACGTACCGTTTTAAATACACGCATTTAGACTTAACCCTACAAAAACGTTCGGCGTTAACAAGTTAAGCTTAGATACCTGTAAACGATAATGTTATTGTTAATCCTCAGCTGGAAACGTGAACTGTGGGATTGTGTGGTGAAAAGTTTGTGTTTTGTTTTGGCTGTGTTGCTTACAAGACTGTAAAGGAATCACTGCTGATGAAAGTGACTGAAAATATGTTGTATCTTTGGTTTAAGTCAGATATCGTTTGAACCCTTAACTAAAACCGTGTCGTCGCATACTGAATGACGCAACTGTGCTCAAGGAAATAATGCATATCATTGACACTTAACTAAAGAGGGCCAAGTGCTGACCTTTGTGGAACACCAGAGCTTATCACGTTCTCTCTAGGTAGAACCCTGTTACATCGGCTGCAACTCTCTTACCTTCCCTTTATTTATTTAAGGCACACCCATAGAAGCAGATTCCAGTCAAAACCAAGATAATAAAAAACAAAATCCAAACTTTCACAGAACCAACCAAATGAATCACAATTTTCCGCATTCCTTCTACAGAAGAGACTCTAATCTAAGCTCAACCAAACTTTCGATATACGAAAATTTGTTGCAACTGTGTAGCATTTTAAATGTTTAATATTTCGATATTTCGCTCAAGGTTGTTATGTGTAAATTAGATATTTCAAGAACATAATTTCCATCAATTCTTTATTGACAATAAACCATGTATTTTTCTATTTAAAAAAATGAAACAAGTTACGTGTGAAACATCTAATTTACACAAGAAACATAAAATGAAATATTGAAATATTAACCATTGAAATGCTTCGAAATTGGTCATAAAATTACGATTAACTAAACGTTTAGCTTCTGGCTTCAAAGAACAAGAATAAGCCCTTCCGAAAACAGTCTTCACCTCTTTTAACACAATCAGCACTATAAGAAGTATAATACACACTGCAGCACCCTCTTCTGTCAAACAGAAGTAGAGTATATGCGTTATCTTTTACTAATTGTGAAAAACATTATATTAGAGAAAGAAGGAAGACTTCACTCCAAATCCTATTAGACGTTTGTCCATTATAGTAGCATTTCAAATGTAACTTCACTGAGTTTGAACACATAAGTATCAATTAAAACTTATAACCAAACTACGTATGTAGGTACAGTATATTCATTTATTTATTTTAAACGCTACTAAAACGGCACACAGAATGTATAACTAAACGTTTAGCAGAGTTTACAGTGCTTAAATAAGAGAATTAGTGATTACAAACAAGCAATTAGATTTTCAAATAAATTCACTCGGTCTCCAACAATTATACGGGACCTCAAATTAATTTAAAATATGTCAAGATTATCACGAGAGCAACATCAAACTACAAATCTCGTCTACGCTCAGTGGCGGATTATTATCACTGAGGCTATTGAGGCTGAAGCCTCAGGCTCCCATGCTTGAGGGGTCCCCCCAATCAACTGAGTTTCGATGATATAATTCGAGATTTCGCAAACTTCTTTGATTAAATATGACAGAGTACACAAACTGACAAATTCCGTTTTATTTTATGTTTTATAGGCCCTAAAGTAAAGTTTGTTTAGTACTGTTTGGTTTTGGCAAACGGCAAAATACACTGTGTTAAGGTTCTTTTAACTTTGTTTCTCAATTAGCCTGAGCACAGTGTACATATAATTCGCGTAAATGTACTATGTACTGTACATGTACATGTATTGCTAATAAAAAGCTATAGAAACGATAAAAGACTACGCTATGAATCAGCCTTCATTCAAACCACGTAAAACTGCAACCTGTAAATTGGAAGGCAAGAAAACACTATATAAGTATTAAATTTTTAGCTCTGTTAACTGACTCTTCATTAACAATGCATTCGCCCTTGGCCCCTCCTTCCTGCATAAAAAAACAACAATACTTGGATCATCTTTAAACTGTCTTTCTGTTTCTCATTCTTAATTATCATCATCATTACCAATATTTTTTTTCAATTGTTTTCATACTACATGTGTATGTATGTATGTATGTATGTATGTACAATATGTATGTATGTTTATACACATGTCAAATTTATTCATAATTTTTATAATTTTATATTCATACGTATTCCGCCATGTTATTTTTCTCCTATTTTTAATTTAGTCTCACCTCAAAATGAACTACTCCTTATCTTTCTGACCTCCATCCGCTCAAACTGTACCCGTGTATGTACTCCTCTTTATTTCACTACATCTCAGTCACAGCTCTTATTTATCAAAACCTTCAGCGCGTAAACTTAAGGATACTAATGACACGCGAGAATTATTCATAGTTTGCAAATGAATTCCATACCCTGCACAACCCCATGAAGTCTCATTTAACAACTTTGTCAGTGCATCCAAGACCTTTTTCAATAAGCTTCCTTGTACCAACCCTGATTCGTGAAGCAAGAATAACTCTCTCGCAAGACAGAAATCAGGCATTTCTACCCAAGGATGCCCCAAATATTGGGTACCAAATGTCGGAACTTGTCCTTTTTTTTTTCTGCATGCATTTAATATAATTTTATACAAGCTTATATATATATATATATATATATATAATATATATACACACACATTTAACTGCAATATATATATATATATATTATATATATATATATATATATTATATATATATATATATATATATATATTAGGGTGTCTCTTATTGGGTAGTCAAAAATTGAAATGTTGAATTATTTTATCTGCGCCACCTAAAATAGTTCCATTTAGCATAAAAACTAAAACTTGAAAGTTTGACACAAATTGGCTCATATTTAGGGGTCGCCCCCGGCTAATAAAAATGGTGACCATGGCATAATAGCTCCTGACATATGATTATGCTCATTATACACATAATTCCTTCCTTCTTTTTTAGTTTGATTCGTTTTTATAAGTATAGGCCTTCTTATTTATCATTGATCCTTTTCTAACCTATCCTTGATGTTGTTATAATCCATCCTTTGGTCCTCAATCCTTCTTTATCCCAATCCTTTTTCTCCTATCCAAAATCCTTCCTGGCTCTTTTTTTATATACAATCAGCAATGAAGCATTGCTACAAAAAAAAACTATTAGTTTATTATATAGAGATAAATTCAAAATGCCAGTGCTATTTACATACTTTAATTACTTTAATTAGCATTATTTCCTTATACAACATTTATTTAATATACACAATGATTATACAATATGGTGTATTTTAAGGTGCGACCTCATTGATGGTTATTTTTTGAGAAGAACAGTTTTTGAATGAACTGGGTTACTCTGGCGGTGTTTTGCAACAATTTGGAGCAGGAACTGGAGCTGCTCTTCCCCCACTGTCAATTTCTTATTCAGCTCTTGAACTAAAGCTACTGCACGTTCTGCCCGGTCATTTACAACAGATAGAGCTGCAACAATAGCTCTGGCCTTTAAATATTCACAGTTGGATGTCCAAGTGCTGGGTGCCTTGTTCAGAAATCCTTCTGGCAAATTCAGCTTAGTAAAGAATTCTCTAGTATTTCTTGTAACAAGTTGGTGTAGTCCTTCACCAGAGCAGAAGGTCGATTCAGGAATCCGAGGACGCTTGGGTGGTCTATCAGTGGACTCATCTTCTAATGCCTTTACCATGCGTTTCTTTACATCTGTAGTAATTCGCTCATCAAAGAAAGCAAGACCAACTGCTTCTTCAGACAGGTGCCATAAGTGGTTAGAGAGCTTTTTTTTAGTTGCATCAGAAATCTTTTTGTTAGGATAATTAATCAATGACCTCATAAGGAGCCAGTCATTAAATGGGGTTTCAGTAGGGAGTGAGGATGTTGTCCAAGCCTTCATATAGATGAGAACAGAAAAAAGGGAAAGATCTCGAATGCCTCGTTCTTCAGTCTTAGTCATCTTGAACTGGTTTCGAAAAAGCCACATCTTGATAGAATAGAGCGCTTTGGACATCCAGCGAGCTCGATGCATGGCACCTGGTGCACGAAACTTGATGCCTTTATTGGGGACACCTCCAAGAAAGAGATGGACAGATCCAAAAGTTCTTGATAGTCATCCCGTAGCATAGGTGCCTGGGATCTAGCAAACTGAATTAGTTCAGTTTTAGACTGGATAATTGCTTCTTTAGTAATCGTGTCTGTCTCACCTGTTTGGAACTGGCTTTGATCAACAGAAGTCCAATTGTCACGAAAACGCTTAAAGATCAATATCTCTGGACCAGTTGATGTAGATCCCAATGTTGCTTCAAATGCAGCTCCCAACAATAAATCTAAAACATGGTGTCTACAAGGCAAGTACAAAACATCATGTCCCAATTTTGCTTCGATGAGAGCACAGGCTCCACTATATTGACCCGTGTTTGAAGCTGTTGTATCGAAACAAATATTCATTTAATTGAATTCATCGTAAATATGATGATTAATTAATTAAAAACATATGTTTAGTATACTTGACAACTGCTAGTAATTTCAAATATTAATTGCATAAATAATAGCTATATTTTATGAACTTTAATAAGCGGGGGCGACCTCTAAAAATTGTTCAATCCAAAAACAATTTTATATGTGATGTTTTTTCAACCAATAGAACTGGTTGAGGGGGCGCAACCTAAAAACATCAACACTTCGAAAATAAGAGACACCCTAATATATATATATGCTGCAAATCCACAAGGAAAAAGAAAAATGATTCCAAGTCCTTTCGTGTATTCAAAGCTACACCTCGTCAGGGAATGAAGATAAAAGGCGAGATGCCCATAAATATATACAACGTACAGGAAAAACAAAACAATTAGCACATACTTAACAAGGGTTAATGAGAGGCAAAAGAAATTTTAACATGATATCGTCAATTTTATATGTCCCCGCACTGTTATTGAAATTGTTTTTAAAATGAATAAATGCACATTCTAGAATATTTCTTTCTATTATATCTCTGTTTTTAACAAGCGCTTTAGAACTATCCCACTTGATGCTATGGTTACATCTATACATATGGTTAAATAAAGCATTGGAATTATTAGCTGTTCTACAAGCATATTTATGCTGTTTTACCCTAATATCTAACGTTTTTACCGGTTTGGCCTATATATACTGAGTTACATTGTGTACATCCGATCGAATACACACAACCAACAACATTATCAGGGCTATTCTTTATTAGGCGTGATTTAACAGTATTATTATACTTAAAGATTACATTAATGCCAATTGCTTTAAGTACAGTTGGAAGGTATTGAAAATTAACGTGGTAAGGTAGGCTAAGGATATTTTTACGCTGAAATTCCTTTACAATTACATTATTATAATACCTATTCTTGGCTTTCTTAAGACAGTTATCTAAAAATGAAGTAGGATAACATAATTTAGTACCAATATTCATGATATTGCATAACTCGGAATCTAAAAATTCAGGACTGACAACTCTCAATGCTCGAAGAAACATAGCAGAGAAAATAGAGGATTTAATCGAAGGATGATGGTCAGAATAAAAATGCACATAAGAGTTATTGTTAGTAGGCTTACGGTAGACTTCATATTTGAACTGATTAGAGCATCTCCAAATTTTTAGATCAAGAAAAGATAGGCTTCCATCATTTTCTTTTTCAACTGTAAACTTAATAGATGGGACTAAATTGTTGAGCCTACCAAGAAATAAGTCCACATCCAAATTATTAGGCCAAAGGCATAAAATATCATCTATATTATATATACCTGTACCAAACCAGGTTAAAATTAACAATCGTAGGCAAAATTCTACTTTCAAAAAATTCCATATATAAATTAGCTAGTACAGGTGAAAGGGGATTTCCCATAGCCAATCCAAACGACATAGCATAAAACTTATTTTCAAACTGAAATTTACAATCGTTGACACAAAGCTTAATTAACTCAATAAGAGTGTTGTGTTGAACAGGGAAAGAATAATCAGAGATCTTATCTTTTAAAAAATCAAGTAGGTCATCAACAGGGACTTTTGTGAATAGCGAGCATACCAATTTGAAATTAGGGTCATTAGGGGACTTCAGTTTGTCAATAAGATCCATGCTATTTACAATATGTGACTCAGAAATAGAGCCAACTAACGGCGTTAATAAACTAACTAACCATTTTGATAGCTTATAGGTTACGGAGCCCACTGAGCTAACAATAGGCCTCATGGGATTATTAACTTTGTGTGTTACATAATAATGTAATTGTAAAGGAATTTCAGCGTAAAAATATCCTAAGCCTACCTTACCACGTTAATTTTCAATACCTTCCAACTGTACTTAAAGCAATTGGCATTAATGTAATCTTTAAGTATAATAATACTGTTAAATCACGCCTAATAAAGAATAGCCCTGATAATGTTGTTGGTTGTGTGTATTCGATCGGATGTACACAATGTATTAGGGTAAAACAGCATAAATATGCTTGTAGAACAGCTAATAATTCCAATGCTTTATTTAACCATATGTATAGATGTAACCATAGCATCAAGTGGGATAGTTCTAAAGCGCTTGTTAAAAACAGAGATTAATAGAAAGAAATATTCTAGAATGTGCATTTATTCATTTTAAAAACAATTTCAATAACAGTGCGGGGACATATAAAATTGATGATATCATGTTAAAATTTCTTTTGCCTCTCATTAACCCTTGTTAAGTATGTGCTAATTGTTTTGTTTTTCCTGTACGTTGTATATATTTATGGGCATCTCGCCTTTTATCTTCATTCCCTGACGAGGTGTAGCTTTGAATACACGAAAGCCTTGGAATCGTTTTTCTTTTTCCTTGTGGGTTTGCAGCATTCATTCATTTCAAGTGTTTTATTGTGAAATTCATCCCATATATATATATATATATATATATATATATGATCAAGCAATCGGAATAATAGAATTTCAACCTGTCTGTACATAAGACAGATGGATGACAAAGTTATTGAGCCATATCGAGCCACAATCGAAAACTATATAACATTTCTGAAATAGTTTTCCCCATTCCCGTTTTCTGACTAAATCTTACACAAACATACGTAAGATATATATGTTATATAAATCATTTCACATATACTATTTTATATTAAAACTGGAAGATAATGATAAGATTTATTGCTCGTAAATATCGCAAAACAAAATAAAAAATTATAAATCGAAATATATAAACTGATTTTAACTGCAACAGTCAAGAAGAAATTTTCCTTTCTTTTTGCACTACTGTAATTACTAGTGAAGCTAGTTTTCAAATTAAGTTTTGAAAAGGAATTTAAAATTCCTCTTTAGGAACAATACTGTAAGCCTGCAATGGTTCTCAACCATGGCCCACTTGCTTGTCTTTTAGCACCATGTTAATAAGTGTTAATAACAAAAATGTACTTATTAAACCTTATGTAAACATGATACCAGCTTAGCAACATGGAAAGTGGGCCTTGAATTATTCAAATCAGTTCTTGTGGGCCGTCGCCTATAAAAGGTTGGGAACCATTGCCGTAAGGGAAGTAAACCGCTCTTTTATCAATTCACTTCTTTCTGCAGGATTTTCCTTTTTTTCGATATCCCTTTTAATCAAACCGAGTACAGAGGGTTGACAAAAGTAAATAGACACCTTCCTTTTTTTTTTTTTCCCCACAGTGTTTGATTTGGTAATAAAAGTCAATAAGTAATAACAAATTTAGCGAAGATATATATACTTAAAATCGTGTTATTTTCCCCTTTTCTTCATGTAAAGCTAACACACGTTATGGTATTCCATTGATGAGCTTTGCTGCAATTAGTTCTTGAGGCCAGTTATCGCGGTGTCTATTTACATTTGTAAACACTCTGTATATTTACGTCCCTGAAATCTTAATTTTACATTTATTTTTAATAAACTCACTGTGAACATATTATAAACAAACTCTTTTGGCTCTCTTCTTCCTCTATTGGAGCGGCGTTTTGGCGGGAATTCGCCCTTGGCTCCTCTTTCCTGCATAAAAATTTAAAAAAAGAGCAAATTTGTATATTTTTATATCCTTACCGAATTTAGACAATTTTTCGGACGTGTCTTTCCTCGAATGTACAAATATCCTTCTCAATGCACCATCCGGAGTTGCAATTTTACGTGACACAATCGGTACTTATCGTTTTTTCTCTTTGGCAATTTTTTAAAAATGAAAAGAAGAGGTAAAAATGAGTCTTCAATAACGTTTTATTGAGTTTAGGATCAGAATTGTCCAAATAGTCAATAGTCTCATGGATGACTGATTACTGGAAAATTTTAGTAAACTTATCCTGCTCGATATTCATTTATCAAATTAAAAATAAAAATTATATATATATATATATATATATATATATATATATATATATATATATATATACTGTATATATATATGGGAATGAACTCAGAATGGTTCCCTGAGTTTTTTATGATACACACAGACCGTGCAAGGAACAAGGAACTCTTCTGGGGTAATTAAATCCACTATAGTCCGAATAAGTAATGGTAAATGACAAATACCATAGTTTTTCTTTTTCATGATGCAAGCCCGACGTGGGCAACGGGTCTCTCGCAAAGAGGTCCCATAAATATAGCTTCCCTCACCAGCTATCTGCAAAGCAGACAGGATCCCAAAGCTGGATCCTGTCTGCTTTGCAGATAGCTGGTGATGGAAGCTATATTTATGGGCCCTCTTTGCGAGAGACCCGTTGCCCACGTCGGGCTTGAATCATGAAAAAGAAAAACTATGGTATTTGTCATTTACCATTACTTATTCGGACTATAGTGGATTTAATTATCCAGAAGAGTTCCTTGTTCCATGCACGGTCTGTGTGTATCATATATATATATATATATATATATATATATTTTAATATATATATATATATTACGAGGGTGGGCTGAAAAGTAATGCCTCCACTCAAATAAATTTTAAATGGGTTGAAGGATTTTATCGAAACAAAACCAGATATGTACCTTAGAGTTTATTCTTCAAAACGATACATTTACTTTTCTATAAAATCACCCTCAACCTCGATACATTTACTTTTCTATAAAATCACCCTCAACCTCGATACATTTACGCCAACGATAAATGAGTTTTTGAAATCCATCCCGGTAAAACTCGGAGCTTTGACTACGAAACCAAAATTTCACAGCGGCCTTAACTTCTTCGTCAGACTCGTAGCGATTTCCACGGAGATGTTCTTAAGTTTAGGAAAGAGGTAAAAATCGCATGGTGCTAAATCGGGGCTACATGGTGGATGCGGCAAGACGGTGAATTGCAGATCCTCAATTGCTTCTCGCGTTTGAACACTGGTGAGAGGCCGTGCGTTGTCATGGTGAACAATGACTGCGTTTGTGTGGGTGCGAATCCTCCTGATCCGTTTTTCCAACTTCTTCAGAGTTTCAATATAACTTGCGGAGTTGATTGCTGTCCTTCTTTCCATAAAGTCTTCTAGAACAACACCATTGATATCCCCAAAAACAGTCATCATCACTTTTTCAGCTGATTTTTTAACTTTGAATTTTTTTTTATTGCGGTGAATTTTTGTAACGATATTCCATGGATTGCCGTTTATTTTCAAAGTCATAATGGTGGACCTACGTCTCGTCTCCTGTCACAATGCTATGCAGAAATTCATTTTCATTTTCGAAGCGATGCAGATTTTCTTCGCAAATGTGTAGTCTCTCAGTTTTCATCTCGGCAGTGAGCATGCGAGGCACCCATCTGGCGCAGACCTTTCGGTAACCGAGAGTACTGATAAATAATGTGTCCCACTCGCTCTTTGGAGATATCGAGCATTGCAGCAATTTCATTTTGTTTAATGCGACGATTTCCACGAATCATTTCGTCAAAGTAGTTCCGATGAGACTCGTCGGTTGCCGTTACAGGCCTTCCACTTCGCGGTTTGTCTCGCAAATCTTCTTGCCCTGCTTCTCCTTCTTTACACTGCTTCACCCAACGTCGAACGGTACTCACATTAACACACTGTTTGCCGTACACAGCTTGCATTCGCCGATGAATGTCTATGGGAGCAACACTTTCCGCGGTCAAAAATTCAATTACGGCACGTTGCTTGAAACAAACGTCTTTACTCCTTTCCATTGTAATCGATAGTGAACCAACGTGTGGAATTAGTGTAGGCTATATTAGGCTATAACACAAAATCGGTTTTATCTGGTTATCCGTACACAATCTGGAATGGGGTGGGGATAGGGTTGCCAGACGTCCCGTATTTTATGAGACAGTCCCGCATTTGATCCAAAAATCCCGCGTCAAAATCCCGCGTTCAAAATGTCCCGCAAAAAATATTTTTTAAGCACATTTTTTAGGGATGAATTGATTAAGAATTTCAATATTATGTATAATAATTTCAATTTATTCACGATGTTTAATTGTTAAATATTATTGTAATAAAAATTTTCTAATTTTGTTTGTTGTAACCGTTGAAGAAATCTAGTTTCAATTTGAAAAAAAATTTGGTCTTAAAAAAAAACCTCAAAATTTTTTTTGTCCCGTATGGGCATTTGAAAAATCTGGCAACCAAGGTGGGGATATGAAGTTACAACACAAAACCGGTTTTATCTGGCTACCTCTACACAATCTAGAATTATTCAAGTGGAGGCATTATTTTCAGCCCACCATCGTATATATATATATATATATATATATATATATATATTTATATATATATATATATTTATTTATTTATGTGTACTGTACAGTATATTCCATAAATGTGACTATTATTCTCCTGAGCGAAGCATGTGGTTTAAACTTCAATTACTTATGTTTAAATTATGGTTTAAACTTTAATTACTTACGTTTAAATTATGGTTTCAACTTTAATACTTATATTTAAATTGGTTGTTCCATCAATTCCAATGAACAATATACAGTATAATACTTTGAAATAAAATTTACACATCGTTTTTGAGTAAATAAGTTATTTAACTTAATTTTAACAACATTTAATTAAAAATTTGGGATCACCTGAAGATCAAGGCCCCCCCAGCCTTCTTTAGTTAGCCTTATAAGGCTAACTAACGAAAATATCACGACCTAACCTAACCAATCGTCAAGGGCATACAGTTGACCTAACGATTGGTTAAGTCGTGATATTTTCGTTAGTTAGCCTTATAAGGCTAACTAACGAAGCTGATGGCCCTGATCTTCAGGTGATCCCATCCTTTTATAGTGGATTTAAGAAAGAATTTTCGGTGCTACTATAGTATGCGGTCTCCCTACGATTCGGCGGTCTAACTTTTAATTATAGCTTCTTATCTTGTTTACTAATTGCGTGTGTACATCCTAATTAGGGTGGCCAGACGTCCGGCTTTAGGCGGACAGTCCGCCTTTTGAGCACTCTGTCCTTAGGGTGGCCATTTCCAAATTTCCAAAAAGGAGGACACTGCGTATGTGGCCGTACGTTAATATATATATATGTTAACGTACGGTTACATACGCAGTGTCCTCCTTTTTAAATGGCCACCCTAATCCCAATGTCAATCGCCCTTGACGATTGGTTAGGTTTAGTCATGATGTTTTCGTTAGTTTTAACGAAAATATCATGACTAAACCTAACCAATCGTAGGTAGACCGCATAAAATAGTAGCACCGAATTTCCTCCAGTTCAACAGGGTGTCTCAAAAGTCGCACACCATAGTCTAATATCGCTTTATTGTAAATCTTAATAAAACCTATGGTGCGCGACTTCTGAGATACCCTGTAGTGTGGTTTCTTAGTAAAAGTCTTTCTTTTTCTTTACTACTTTTATCAAACTTCTTAAGAAATAAATTATAACTCATAAACCCTTCATTTGTGCGTAACTTCTTTGTGATATTTTGTAAACTTTTAATCACAGATAAGTTTCGCACAATTTCTTTCAGAGGTAAAGATAAGCAACAAGTAGTAAAATTTTCCTATAGAGAAGATAACAAGAAGTTTTTGGTTTGAGGTTTTGGTTTGGTTTGGTTTGGTTTATCTTCTGGTAATTAAGCATACATAACAGTGGCGTGCCCAGGATTTTAGAAGGGAGTTGAATTGGGGTTGAATGAAGGGGGTTAATTGAATCTTCGTGACGTCCATGGTTTTCGAAAACACTTATTTGTGTAGTTATTGGGGCTTGCTCTATCGATAAGATTACTATCAATGGATAATAATAATAATAATTAATTAATTATTTCAGGATCTTGGGGTGTGTTTCTGGGCAACCAGGAAACCCCCTAGGCACGCCACTACCATAAATCACTTTCCCTACCACCCCATTACGCATTTTCCCAGATTATTTAAGTGGTCGACGAAGTGCCAGGTGTGTTTTATATTTTTGAGTGAAAATCGTTCAAACATTTTAAATATTTTCTGTCAAATCGTCGTTTCAAGTTACTTTGCATGTGATGGGTTGAAGTCTAATCTTTCCTTTACGAAAGTCTCTAAAGCTGAATTATTATTCACCTGTTGGTGATGAAATCCACCCGTCATTCCGTCAAAATTCCAATCATCTCTACACCTCGAGTTATTACATATAAACTCGTGCGCAGCTGAGCCCTTGAAACAGGATGTGAAATAGGTCCCGACCGCGAGATGGTGTCTTGTATAGGGTGGTCACAAAGTCCCTTCGCATGAAAAACAAGGACTTTGTGGCCACTCTACATATAAACATTTTCTTTTTAAGATTTTACGAGAATACTTAAGTTTCCATCTAAGTCTTTAACTGCGGTCATTTTTGAAAATTTGCTTTTGAAGAAAAACGTTGTGAAAAGCATTTTATTTGTATCGCGCGATTGAACATCTTTGCAAGAGCTCTTAAACTTTGAAGTTTTTAAGATCATTTTCATGATGATTAATCTGCCATTGCATATTGTGAACTTTGGAACACTTTAGTTTAATATATATATATATATATATATATATATATATGTGATGAATAAAACCACGAAGGAAAGGAAACACAGAATGGTGCTCAAGCGCTTTCGTCTAATGACATCCTGAGGATGTCATTAGACGAAAGCGCTTGAGCACCATTCTGTGTTTCCTTTCCTTCGTGGTTTTATTCATCATAAATATTTTTCACGTGTTACTTTCGTGAAATAATTTTCATATATATATATATAATATATATAATATATAATATATATATATATGGGATGAATTTCACAATTAAACACGTGAAATTTATGAATGCTGCAAACCCACAAGGAAAAAGAAAAACGATTCCAAGGTCTTTCGTGTATTCAGATCTACACCTCGTCATTCCCCGACGAGGTGTAGATCTGAATACACGAAAGGCCTTGGGATTGTTTTTCTTTTTCCTTGAGGGTTTGCAGCACATTATATATATATATATATATATATATATATATATATATATATATATGAATGAAAATGTAAATGAAAAGATTTATTGACAGACTATAGTCCATACGACAAATATTATTAATACAATGACAGTTCACAAACTAAGGATAAAAATATATACACAATTGATTAGAAATAATACAGTAATATATATATATATTACAGGGTGCGGCATAAGTCGCTTTACCGAGAATAATTAAATTACCTTGTAAAGAATCATATTTATTATTTATTAGAGAAATTGTTCCAAGTGCCCTACATTATGTTCAACACACGTTGCATCTTTGAACCACTGAACAACGGGCAGAAACCTCGGAATTTCGATCACAT
This sequence comes from Bathynomus jamesi, assembly GCA_023014485.1. NCBI lineage: Eukaryota > Metazoa > Arthropoda > Malacostraca > Isopoda > Cirolanidae > Bathynomus > Bathynomus jamesi. The sequence continues at coordinate 954,652 of JAJOZX010000236.1, forward strand.
GAAGACTTTCATACGCCAAATGTTCGAGACGTTGAATAATAATAAAGAACTGTGTCGCGCTATTTAGTGTTCAGTGGTTCAAAGATGCAACGTGTATTGAACATGATGGAGGACACTTTGAACAACTTCTTTAATAAATAATAAATATTATTCTTCACAGGGTGATTTCATTATTCTGGTAAAGCGACTTATGCCGCACCCTGTATATATATATATATATATATATATATATATATATATATATATATATATATATATATATATATATATATATATTATAACTGAGATTGACTATAACTGATATGAAGATACTGAAAAGTATATGGAAACTATATTGGAGGTCATACCAACAAGATAATTTTAAAAGAAAAAAGATTTTAATTGTGGAAATTAATTCAGTGAAGAATGTACTGAAGAGCGTATTACGAGATATTCAGTCCTTATGTTCAGATAAACGCTTGAATAAAAGTCGTAAATGAACGTGAAAATTAGTACGAAGTTTGATATTAAGTTATCACGTAACTTTAAAGTTCATTGGAAATAAGTTCACGTGACGCCTGACGAACTCTGGTGTCATTCATAGGATTATTCCATTTCGATAACTTGTTCTAAGAATGCAGGAAGCCAATATCCTGTCACTGAGATGGCCTTAGAATCGGAACAAAAAAAAATATATATATCAAAGATTTGGGAGGAAAAAAAGGAATTACGAAGTTTTCTTTCAAAAAATTAATTTCCCTAGTGAAAGCGGGACACTTCATAACATCATTGGTAAATTACATCAGACAAGTAGACGAGAAGCTAACCATCAGATCGAACATCATCACTCCACGTAATGTTCAATCCACGCAGAAGGCTTACAAACATCGAAATTAATAACAGTTTCTATGACATTCTGGACTTTCTGTTCTGTTCTCGCGCGCATCCCGGTTTAACCTTTCAGGCAGGACGACCGGTACAAATTGATAGCGTTTCAAAGGCACGCATTCCGGCCTTAAAAGGTTAATCAATGTACAGTAGAGTAATCCAAGAACGCAAACATTTAATAGTTTCGTTTCCTAGCTGAGATGTTTGTCTTTTCAAGCGTTGCAGTGATTTCTCGGGGAAGGCGGTTCTTCTGGCCCTTTCTTGGTGTGGGGTGATCTTGCTTACAAGTGGAGAGAAAGGTTTTGAAATCGCCACAGTTCCGTGATATTTTCTTCAGATGATAAGCTGCTCTTCTCTAGGATCGCTGTTGCTTCTTTTTTTTTATGCAGGAATGAGGGGGCAAGGGCGAATGCCCGCAAAAGCGCCCCTCCCTCAATAGAAGAAGAAGAGAGCCAAAATCAAGGTCCAGGGTTTTCGAGATGCCTGGACACTCTCCGTTTGAAAGATGGGAGGTCAGAGACAGGAGGAAAGATGGATTGAGGAATATTGTTCCAGAGTTCACCGGTTGAGTAGATGAAAGATTGAAAATACCGATTTACCCTTGCGTTAGAGAATTGAACAGAAAAGGAATGAGAAAGTGTAGAAAGTCTGTTGCGTGCTCTCCTTAAAGGAGGAGGCATGCAGTTAGAGAGCTCAGAAGAGCAATGTCCGTTATAATAGCGATAGTAAAGAGAGAGTGAGGCAACATTGCGGCGAAGAGAGAGAGATTGAAGACAGTCAGTAAGAGGCGGGGAATTGATGAGACGAAAAGCCTTCGATTTCACCCGATCAAGTACGGCTGTGTGGGTTGAGCCACCCCACACACTACTCTGCTTCAGTTTTTCGTTGTTCCTCTTTCGAAGAGAGATATGCCTGCTGTTCTTCGATTTTTGGATTCGGGCCTGTTTTATACAGAGTTTCTCATCAAAGGAACCCATATTTCATGAAGATGGATCTCCCTTTTTGAAGAATGAGAAACTGGCAATCTTCTTCGTTTGTTTTCTCTCAAGCCTAGCTCGAAGCACTGTCAAGAATATCTTCCAAATCACTGTGAAAGCTCTCTTTCTTTATTCAATAGCTCTCCTGCGGTTTCAACTTGTTTTCATCCTGCTTGACAAACTTCAGAAATTTTTTCATGATTTTCTCTGAAGGCAGAGGAGGGTCACCTAGCTAACTACTGAATAGATCCAACGTCGCTTAACCTCGCTCACCTAAAGGGTTAGCGGTGTTGCGACGAGGCTGTGACTGAAAACATAAGGAGCATGTGCGGTAGAGCAGTATTTGAGTAATAATAACCAAACAAAAGCTAAATTGAAAAGATAAAGTCTTAGTAAGAAGGAAATTTAAAAATTCATTTTATATGAAATGTTTGATCCAGAGCTACTTCCGAATATCCATCACATATTTGGTGACGAGGTTATTTGCAAAGAGTTTAGCTGCCTTCCATTGAAATAATATTTATCATACAATACATTAACCAAACTTAGCAAATTATCTTTAAAAAGAAGACCAACAGTACTACAAAAAGCTTGAAAGATAATTATTATACGCCTAAAACCTCATTATTTATAACTCTTTAGAGAAAATTACCTTTTAGTGAAATACAGATTTTCTATTAATGAAATTAGCTGCAGTTGTAGTTACATAATGTAGATACATGATAGATAAATATATAGATAGTAATGTTAAGTATATAGATTTGCCTTCATATTGACATCCCGAGTCATATGGCATAATGGCAGAGAGAACCTACAACTTTAATTAATATCCATTAATCTACCGTGAAGCGGTGTGCGATACGACCACAATGTAGCCGATAGATAGATATATGGATAGATAGATGATAGATAGATAGAGAGATAGATTGATATTTAAATAACTAAATAAATATAGGTAGAATTCAGCTCGTTTTACTAACTTTAATCTATTTCATTTTGTTTAACCTAATTTCTTCCCCTTCAGTTACATGTACGAAGATTATCCTGATTACGGCCACGATGAATATGCTGATGTTTATTCCGCAGAACCTTATGGTGAGTGTCATCGTAAACAATAAAAGTTTACTAAACTTGTAGCCTTAATTTCAGTTTGAAAATAACGTGAATTTGTTTCTTGCATTCAACAATGCAAGTACTTTCTGAACCTTCATTAAAGGTCAGTGTTTAAAACCAAGGAAATCTATCTTTTATAGGTAAAATCGATGCAGATTTAACAGGCAAAATACTTAAATATTAAATGCAGTTTTGGATCACCTGAATGAAGATCAAGGCCCCCCCCCCCAGCCTTCTTTAGTTAGCTTTATAAGGCTAACTAACGAAAATATCACCACCTAACTTAACCAGTCGTTAGGTCAACTGTACGCCCTTGACGATTGGTTAGGTTAGGTCGTGATATTTCGTTACTTAGCCTTATAAAGCTAACTAAAGAAGGCTGGGGGCCCTGATCTTTAGGTGATCCGCGGTTTTCCTTAACTTGTAACTATATGTAATATTCCATTTGGAATATATATATATATTATATATATATATATATATATATATATATATATATATATATATATGTGGAATTGAACTCAGAATGGTCCCCTGAGGTTCTTTCATGATACACACAGACCGTGAATGGAACAAGGAACTCTTCTGGGAAAATTAAATCCACTGTAGTCCGAATAAGTAATGGTAAATGACAAACACTATAGTTTTTTCTTTTTCATGATATTAGCCCGACGTGGGCAACGGGTCACTGCAAAGAGGCCCAAAAAATATAGTTTCCTTCACCAGCTATCTGCAAAGCAGATAGAATCCAACTTTGGGACAGGATCTAGGGGTTACAGCTACACCTAGCCTAATATAGCCACTATATGGATTTAATTTTCCCAGAAGAGTTCCTTGTTCCACGCACGGTCTGTGTATATATTATTGAGTATCCACTAATATGGCGAGAGTGCTAAAAGTAAATATATATATATATATATATATTTACCGTGTGATATATATATATATATATATATATATATATATATATATTTACCATGTGATATATAATATATATATATAAATATATATATATATATTATATATATATATATATATATATCACACGGTAAAAAAGTTTCATACCTGCAAGGATTTGTGGAAGAAACAAGGACTGACATCGCGTGCCTCACAGAAACACATTTTAAAGACTGCCAAAAGAGATTGTGAAAACTGTGGATACTTCATAGATAAAAAAGAAATAAAAAATGATGGTTACCAACATACTAAGACCTGACAGAACAGACAGACGAAAAGAAGGCTGTGCTATATACGTAAGAGCCATATGATAGAGACAATAATAAGTAAATGAAACAGTTACGTGGAGCTCTTAGCATTAAAAATTGAAAAACCTTACGTGATACTAATAAATGCAAAAAACTTCACTTTTTTACGTGAAGGTCAAAATATGAGAATAAAAACCCACTCTAATAGACAGAGTTTATTTCCACGACAGTTTCGACGCCCACTGGCATCCTCCTCGGGTGGATACAGAAACACAAATGAAACAAAACAAGAGGGAAAAACAGTTCAGGGATCGACCGTTAAGAAATTCGCACCTAGGTTGGATTCCATTCTCTCGAGACAGGAGGGGCATTTTCATTAAGTACATTCGCACAAATTTTAAAACTATCTTCCTGTTCTAAACATACAGATTCTATTATTTTTACATAATTATTACATTTATAATTAAATTTATTACATTTAATATTGCATAATTATTAATTACAGAAATTATAAATTTATTATTACATTGGTTATTACATTATTGTTTATTATACAGAAATTATAAACCGAAAAACGAATGAAAAAAGGCGATTAGGAAATAATCCAGAGACCATTGAGAAATTCGCACCTAGGTTAGATATCGTTCTCCCGAAACCAGAAGGGCATTTTATTACAGGGTCAGAAAGGCGTATTTTAAAGCCAGAAAATCTTTTTATGCCCCTCGGGAACCTTCAGTTAACCAAAAACAATATGTGAGTTTGCCTTACATTGCCGGCTTAGAAAGAGTAAAACCGTTGACGAAAGAATTTAAGTTTGCTTTGGCGTTCAAATATTCGTCTACCGTGAAAAGTAAATTGGTTAGGAATAACGTTGCAAAAGAGGAACAAGCCTGTGTCTACAGCATTCCCTGTAAAAGTTGTGATTTAGTATACGTGGGAGAAACTGGAAGAAATATTGAAACCCGTATCAAAGAACACAAATATGCCTTCAGAAGTTGTAATACTAATAATGCCATTTTTTATCACGCTAGCCAAAATAATCATGCTATAGATTGGGAATCAAGTAAGGTACTTTATAAATGTAATAATTATGTCAAAAGAAAAATAATAGAATCTGTGTGTATAGAAAAAGTAGATAATTTTAATTTGTGCGAAGGTACTTATAAGTTAGACCCTTTAATGAGATTCTTGGTCAATAAATCCCTTACGGAGTCGTGGGAACGTGTTCGAACCTAAGTGTGAATTTCTTAAATGTCTCTGGATTGGAATGTTTCCTTACTCGCTTTTAGTAAATGTAATAATGGAAGTAATTAATGTGGAAATAAATATATGCAGTAATTATGTCAAACATTAGGATCTGTATGTATAGAACAAGAAGATATTTTTAATTTGTGGAAATGTAGTTATAAGCTGACCCTGTAATAAAATGCCCTTCTGGTTTCGGGAGAACGATATCTAACCTAGGTGCGAATTTCTCAATGGTCTCTGGATTATTTCCTAATCGCCTTTTTTCATTCGTTTTTCGGTTTATAATTTCTGTATAATAAACAACAATGTAATAACCAATGTAATAATAAATTTATAATTTCTGTAATTAATAATTATGCAATATTAAATGTAATAAATTTAATTATAAATGTAATAATTATGTAAAATAATAGAATCTGTATGTTTAGAACAGGAAGATAGTTTTAAAATTTGTGCGAATGTACTTAATGAAAATGCCCCTCCTGTCTCGAGAGAATGGAATCCAACCTAGGTGCGAATTTCTTAACGGTCGATCCCTGAACTGTTTTTCCCTCTTGTTTTGTTTCATTTGTGTTTCTGTATCCACCCGAGGAGGATGCCAGTGGGCGTCGAAACTGTCGTGGAAATAAACTCTGTCTATTAGAGTGGGTTTTTATTCTCATATAGTGATACTAATAGTTCTCTATGGACCTCCGCACACTCCAACTGCAAAATTCTCTGAAGCCATTGCCGACATCAAAAACCTAATAAAATCCTTAAACACACCATCCCCGAATATAATACTTAACACTGATTTTAACTTCTCATTTATAAAATAAAAAGAATGGAAAGAAATATATATATATATATAAATATATAAGTAGGTATACAATAATGAAAAACAAAACGTGCGCGCAAAACGTATTTTATTGATTATACAAGCATATCAATAATAACATATCAATAATAAACATATTAATCCCTCAAATGTTCAAACTGTTTGCCCCCGGCATTCACACACTCCACTAGTCGAGTGTGGACAGTGGACACCCATGCACACTCTGGCAAAAAGGTCTTTATCAGCATCAATTTCCTGGCAAGCCTCCCGTATGAACTGAATCATGGCATCAACAGAACGTGGCTTGCGTGCGAAAACCATGTCTTTTACACATCCCCAGAAAAAGAAGTCCATAGGGTGAGATCCGGCGAACGTGGTGGCCAGTCAACGGCTCCCCGACGTCCAATCCACCTGTTGGGAAATTCTTCGTCAAGTAGCGCACGCACAGTGAGTGCGAAGTGCGGTGGCGCCCCATCCTGCTGAAAGTAGAAGTCGTCCTGCTGCTGTTGTTCGCGCACCTGTGGTATGATTGTATCCGTCAGCATGTTCAGATACACGTGTTGATCGACAGTCCTGTGCAGAATGATAGGTCCAACGACACCTTTGCAGGACAGGCCAGCCCACACTGTCACCCCAGGTTGATTGAGCTGTTGCTCAATCGTGACTTTAGGGTTTTCAGTTGCGTAGTACACACAATTGTGCCGATTAACGGCACCCGATAGCTTAAAGTTTGCTTCATCGGACCACACGAATTTGCGCAGAATGCTGTCACCCTCTCGTTCCTCGTTCAGGATGGCTTCGCAAAATTGTAAACGCCGATCCGAGTCATCCTCTAATAAACCATGTATCAATCGTGGCACGTACATTTTCAGTCCTACACGGTGCATCAAACGACCCAACGATCTGCGTTCAATACCCAATTCAGATGACGCCCTGTTTTTCGATTTCTGAGGGCTCTGGGTAAATGCCAGGGCGACCTGCATTGCATTCTCTGGCGTTGTCACGGTGACTGGTCGACCACTCTTCGGCGAGTTGTGGATAGACCCTGTCCGCTCAAATTTGTCACGTATCCGGTAAATCGTGAGCCTCGTTGGTGGAGGCGATGCAAATGTTTCTCGCCACTGCTCTCGCACACGTTCACTATTCTCTGTCTTCCAGTACTGTTTCAAAATCCATTTGCGCTCCTCGTCCGTTAAATTACCAGCCATCGTTAAATTTCCACTTTACCTGTAAATAATAGATGTATTATAGAAAAAATTACGGAAATAAAATATTAAAAATAGTAATAAATTTTAATGAATTAAATGAATTCTAGTATTAAATGAATCCTAGCACCACTATTATAATACTGGTAATACTGGTATAATCCTTACTGTATACCTACTTTTGCAGCCCCTGTATATATATATAAATAAATATATATATATATATATATATATAAATAAATATATATATATATATATATATGTATAAAAAAAAATATATATATATATATATATATATATATATATATATATATATATATAATATATATAATATATAATATATATATATATATATATATATATATAATATATATAATTATATATATATATATATATATTAGGGTGGGCTGAAAAAAAATGTTGGAATGGCACATTGATATTTTTTGTGGTTATGGTCAGGATGAAAGGATATGGCAATAAAAATCTTCTCCGCATATTCTAAGTGCCGCATTTTTTACCATAACAAAATGGCGGCGAAACATGAAGATTGGCGATTTTGAGGCAATTCTAGGCAGTATTTGGAAAATATGTATATATAAAAAAGTCTTACCTTTCGATTTTAAGACTTTTTTTATATATACATATTTCCAAATACTCCCTAGAAATGCCTCAAAATCGCCAATCTTTATGTTTCGCCGCCATTTTTTTTATGGTAAAAAATGCGGCACTTAGAACATGCGGAGAAGATTTTTATTGCCATATCCTTTCATCCTGACCATAACCACAAAAAAATATCAATGTGTCATTCCAGCATTTTTTTTTCAGCCCACCCTATATATATATATATATATATATATTAATATATATATATATATATATATATATATATATATATCTACCAGGATAAGTGAGGCAAAGAGAAGACCAGAAGCAAGCAAAAATGTTGATAGCTCTTACAAATTAATTTATGTTAACACAAGAGATAACAGATAACACCAGAAAAAATAACTGCTTGCATCTGATATTCACGAATAAAACCAACTTAATCAATGATATAAAAATAACATCAACAAATACCTCAAACCACAACATTATTGAGGTATCCACTAATATGGCGAGAGTGCTAAAAGTAAGTACTCGTACTGAAGAAAGAAGTAAATTTGAGATTTTTAATCTAAACTTTAAGACTATAAATTGGGAAGAAATCAAATCCCATATGGCACAAATAGAGTGGAAAACAGTCTTACAGAATAAAATAACAGAAGAAGTGCTAATAACCTTGGAGAAAAAGCTGTAAATCTTAGAAAATATGTTCTGAAAGTAGAGTCAAAGGGAAAGAGGAATTATTTCGAGAGGCAAAAGCGAACACTATTCCGCAAGAGAAGGAGAGTAGCCACAAAGTTAATTAGTTGCAAAAACAACAACACCAAATACGTGATACAAGTAAAATTGAAAAGTATAGACAAGGAAATACAAGCCCTAATTAAGGGCCATTCAGAGAGAGAAGAGGAAGATGCGATGAAAACAAGAAAAGATAACCCAAAATACTTCTATAGCTTCGCGAAAAGAAAAACAAAAACGCGGACAACTATCGCACCCTTAAGGAAAGAAAGTAATGAGCTAACCGATGATTTAAAAGAAATATCTGAAATATTGAGGGCTCAATATGAATCATCTTTCAGTAACCCAAATAAAGACAAAGCAGTATCTGACAGAAATTCAGAGAAGCACGAAAGCAAAAGACTTAGGGGTAATAATGACCGATGACGCAAAATCTGAAACACGAATCAGATCGCGATAAACAAAGCAAAATGAGTTACGGGACAGCTACTGAGAACCTTATAAAAAAGGGACGAGAAGGTAATGATTCCCTTGCTGAAAACACTGATCATACCAAAACTTGAACTTGAATACTGCTCAGTCTTGACATACCCATACAAAAAAAGAAGAAATTAATAAACTGGAAAAAGTCCAGAGGAATATCACAGCTAAGATTGATGGCTGCAAAGAACTCAACTACTGAGAAACACTACGTAAATTAAATCTGTATTTGTTGGAAAGAAGAGAGAGATACACTATAATTTACATATGCAAAATGATCGAAAAACTGGTACCTAACCTCAAACTAAACCCAATTAACATCCAAACAACTGTGATAAATAGGAAAGGTAGAATGCGTAGTGTTCCCAAACTAAAGGCCCGACAAGGACGCTCTCAACACTGAAGGAAAGTAGCTTGGTTTTCAGGGCCCAAAACTTTTTAACCAGCTTCCAAAAGATCACAGGGGTCAAAGTTGAAATCTTCAAAAAAAGACTAGATGCCTGGCTCATGACGGTACCAGATGAGCCGGGCGTGCCTGGCTATGTACGGTGGAGAGCGCAAAAAGTAACTCGCTCCTCCACCAAGCCAGACCTAGAGGCGGGGCCACCAACTTGACCTCCGTGTGAAGAGAGACCAACGCACGAAACAACATAAGGTTCATAAGGTAAGGTGTGTGTGTGTATATATATATAATATATATAATATATACATAACATTCAACTGCAAAGAACACGCAGTATAAATAACGTAAAGAACGACGCTTGTATAGGAGATATTCCGCGCAAGACGAGAGAGAGAAAACGGAACAAATGAAAAATGAAGTATATAATATATATACTGTGTGTAATTGTGTGTGTGTGTGTATATATATATGTATATATATATATATATATATACACCTCGTAACCTCGTAGCAATTCCCCGCCATCATATATATATATATATATATATATATATATATATATATATATATATATATATATATCAGTGGCGTGCATTCAGGGTAAGCTTGATACTAGTTTTTCGATCATTTTCGATATGTAGATTGTGGTGTATCTCTCGCTTCTTCTTTCCAGGGAGTACAGATTTAGTTTACATACTTTGTCTCAGTAGTTGAGCTCTTTGCACCCATCAATCTTTGCTGTGAAATGTCTTTGAGTTTCTTCTAGTCTTCTAGTGTCTTCCTTTTTATATGGGGACGTCAAGATTGAGCACTATTCAAGTTTTGGTATAATCGGTGTTTTCAGCAGGAGAATCATTACTGTCCTGTCCCTTCTTTTGAACGTTCTTAGTACCTGTCCCGCGACCCTTTTTGCTTTGTTTATTGCTATCTCATTTTGTGTTTCGAATTTGGCATCATCGGTCATTATTACCGCCAAGTCAACCGCTTTCGTGCTTCTCTGAATTTCCTGTCTGTCTGGAGCATAATATGCAGTCTGTTGAAGTTCCTCATTTCTACCATATCTCATGAGCTGAAATTTCTCGGTGTTAAATGTCATATTGTTGTCTTCTGACCATTTGTATATTTTGTTCGTGTCCCTCTGCAAGGTCTCCACTTCATTTGCATCGCTGATTTTTCTGCTGATCTTTGTATCGTCTGCAAAAGATGTCACTATACTGTTGCTGTTTACTCTACTGTCTATGTCTGTTAGCATGGTAATGACCAGGAATGGGGCCAGTACTGTACCTTGTGGTACTGAGCTGCTTACTGCCGATTCTGATGATGATATACCTTGAATTTTGACGACCTGTAGATGTTCTCTGAGGAAGCTATAGATCCATTTCCCACTTTGCCTGTTATTCCTATATATTTCATTTTATGTGCTATTATACATAATTACATTTGTCGAAAGCTTTAGCAAAATCATAGTTTTCATTGCCTTCAAGTGCATCTAGGATATTGATATAATGCTCTATAAGTATTTATGGTCTTTATTAGGTTTGTGATATCATCAATGGCATCTGCGAATTTTTCAGTTGGAGTGTTTGGAGGTCTATCGATGACTATCAGTATCACGTTTAGTTTTTCTATTTTCACTGCTCGGAGTTCCACAAAGGTGTTTGATTTACTTATTACCGTTTCTGTCATATGACCTACATGTATCATACATATATAAAACAGCCACGTCTCGCTGTTCTATCCGCTCTCAGTAAGTTGAAACCCTCTATATTTATCTCTTTGTTATCAATACAATGTTTGCAGTTTTCACAATTTCCATGGCAATCCTTAAGATGAGTTTCTGTGAGGCATGCGATGTCTGCCCTTGTTTCGTCCATAAACCCTTTCAGGTACGAAACTTTGTTGAGTGATTGGCTTGATATTATTCCTTGAATATTAGCCAGAACAATATTTATATTCTTTGTTTTTCATTGCCCCTTGTACATTTCAAGTTCGTTTTCATTCGGTATCCCTTGTTTCGTTGCCCTATGGTCTTCCGAGAGAGATCCGTTTCCGCCTATCTGTTCTGGTAGCTTCTTGCCCAGAAGCGGTTTGGCTCGTGGTTTCCAGCTGTGTCAACTGCATGCGTTGTATGACATTTAGCAGCAGCCCTATCGTGTCTGCGATGTTGAAAAAAATTTTTGTTCGATTTTTGTGTTCCTATTGTTATTCCTATTGTTATTGTTAGTCCTATTGTCCTTTAAGCTTTGTCCTCTGGGTTCGTCGGGAGATATTGATAGCAGGGATGGGAAACTGATAATTTTTTAAGTCCAGTTTTCGATTTCAGTTTAAATTTGCAAAAATTTCAGTTTTTAATTTTTTTTTCGATTTGAGTTTATTTTTCGGTTCAAGTTTTATATTTTTCAGTTCGATTCAATTTAAATTTTGATTCCAGTTTTTTTTCAGATTTCTTTAAAAATTTCTTTGTACTATTTATATTATTTTTTGAGGGGTAACCTATTGACAAATTCAAATTTAATTTTATATTTGTATTTACATTCGATTTCTGTTTTTCAAGGAGAGAATTTGCTTTAGTAACCATCTTTACTTTTGTATGATTAAACGTGTAAGCATCTGTAGCCAACTGAATCAGCACGAAACAGTCATCTATTTTTTTTTACTTCTTTGATTCATTTCTTTCACATAAAGTTTTATTTACAAAAAACTTTCAATTCGAAATGTTTATTAATTCGTAAACTTTTTAATTTTAAAGCGCACCACGACATGTAGAAAATATATAAATAATAGTATTATATACAATATGAGAATAAAACCCACTCTAATAGACAGAGTTTTTTCACGACAGTTTCGACGCCCACTGGCATCCTCCTCGGGTGGATACAGAACAGGAAGATAGTTTTTTTAAAAAAAAATTTGTGCGAATGTACTTAATGAAAATGCCCCTCCTGTCTCGAGAGAATGGAATCCAACCTAGGTGCGAATTTCTTAACGGTCGATCCCTGAACTGTTTTTCCCTCTTGTCTTGTTTCATTTGTGTTTCTGTATCCACCCGAGGAGGATGCCAGTGGGCGTCGAAACTGTCGTGGAAATAAACTCTGTCTATTAGAGTGGGTTTTTATTCTCATATTTTGACCTTCACGTAAAAAAGTGAAGTTTTTTGCATTTATTATATACAAAATACAAATACCTCGTGAACTCCCATGTTAAAATTAGAGAGAACAACTAAAATATTGTCAATGTTTTCGGACAACAAATTGTTTCTTTGAGGTCTTAAAATTAATCTGAAAAGAGAAAAAAGCCGTTCCACACTAACGGAACTAAAAGCCGTTCCATATCGAATTAAAGGATAAATGGATATTTTAAAGCCATACAAATGTTAAGTCGCATAAAAAGGAAAATAATTCTTTATTTACATTTTTTTTTGCAATCCAAATGCTCCTCAAAACTGAAAGGCAAAACTGTTATTTTTAATCTATTCGAATTCAGATTTCAGTTTTTGATTGTTTTTCAATTTCAGTTCGAATTTCGATTTTAGTTGGCATAATTTTTTTTTCAGTTCGAGCTTTTTTCGATTTCAGTTCATAAAATAATATCGGTTTTATCAGTTTATCGATTCCGGTTCGATTCAGTTTCCCATCCCTGGTTGATAGTAGCATTTTTTCCTGTATTTGCAGGTTCCATATTTTGCGTAAGTCCTGCAAATGTCCGGGTGGTAGAACCTGCATCCGTCTCCGAATTTACAATGACCATTATTATAGAAGAAATTGCATATTGGGGGATGTTCATATATACATTGTCCTCTTTTATATCTGCCATTGTCTTTTATATAATACTGCATATAATTCCTTTCCCATATTTACTCTGGGCCTTTGTTTTTTGCTCCTTATTGGGGGACAGTTTCACTCCGTCTCTTAAACTGCACGCTTATCTTTTCCTATTTGTGCTATTTGTGCTAATGTCCTTCGTTGCCTTTATACTATCTGCTGTCTTTATACTGTCTGATGCCTGGATGATTTCGGCCTCGTCGTGTGACGGTATTTGATTTATTTCCACTTCGCCTTTTTCGTTTCTACTGTTTTTCTCTGTTCTTTATTCACACTTTCCTCTTTTATTTTCTTCTCGTAGTCTCTTTCTGCTTTAAATACCGTAAAAGAGTTTATTTCGGTCATGCAGTTTTCGCAGAAAAACTTTAACCCATTAAGTTGCTTTGCGTTCGTTATGAGGGAGATTATTTTTCATCTCCCCATTCTAGGCATCTGAAATCAAAAAGTAACTGGCAGAGATCGCACCTCATCGCCTTTGTTTCATTAGTTGCACTGTTGCAGATACCACAGAGTTGCAGGAATTATTTACCATTTCTATGTTACTGATAGAGGGTAGCCGCTGGTGCATAAAATTGACTAAAAAAAAGGTGTTATAGGCGACTGTGGCCGCAGGGAATAATTGGGGGATATTTGTAGGAATTTCGATGGGCAGCTAATTTCTTTCACAAAGAAACACTCGGAAAAATGCTGTATAGATTAATTCGCTTCGTTTTTATTACTAATTTTGACATATGCCGCGATTTTAAACTTTTTAAAGAGAAATACCACTGTGCACTGTGAATTAACTCAAAATATCGGCATCGCTTAAAACTGATTAACTGCAGGATTTTTACTGTAATACCGCTTTTATTTGGACTTCGATCGAAACACGTGCAACCGTCACACCGGCAAAACAATATATATATATATATATATGTGTGTGTGTGTGTGTGTGTGTGTGTGTGTAGAGTGCATCGTATGGTTGAATTAAACATTTGAATTGGTTGGCAAATATTTAACCATGTATTTGGTTGTCTTAAGTAGGGTTTTTTTCTCCGTGAGGGATGCAACAAAAGGAGGAATGTTTTGAAGATAAATCCATTCGCTCTACAGCTCTGTACTGATCTTCAGTGTCTACTGACGATCTTATATAGTACTTCTTCACTCTCAAAACTGCATCTTCAGCTACAAAATGTAGACTCTTGTGTTCACCATCGTTTACTTTGAAGTAAATTCAACACTGAGTAGGCATTTCGCTCACCTGTTTATTTATTTCTTGAGCGATTAGCTTCATTCGGCATTGGTTCGATATATATATATATATATATATCAGGGGTCAGACAAAATAATATGAACACCCGACGATTTCACCGGTTATCTTTACGGACTGCTCAGACACAAAGTAAACGGTCAAATGACTGGCAAACCTATTTAAATGCGTAACAGAGAGTGTATACGTCATGTTATAACCCTCACGTTGTTTTTACAGATCTGAGTGAATTATGAATTAGCAGTTATGAAAGACCTGTCAGACTTCCAAGAGGGCAAATTGTCGGAGCGCGGATGGCTGGTGCATCGGTGACGAAAACCGCTCAGATGTTCAATGTATCCAGAGGAACTGTCTCTATGGTCATGTCTGCATACCAAACCATGGAAAGACAAGCACCGACAAATGCAATAGTGGAGGCAAGAAGAAGCTGTGTGATCGAGACCGCCAGGTGCTAAAGCGCATTGTGACAAAGAACCATAAGACCACAGCTCCAAAAGTGACTGCAGAGCTTAACCAGCATCTTGCAAGCCCGGTATCGACCAGAACTGTACGTCGCGAGCTCCATGGAGCTGGATACTATGGGAGGGCTGCAATTGCCAAACCCTTCCTTTCGCACATCAACATTGAGCGGCGCAGAAAATGGTGTAATGACCATAAGAATTGGTCAATGGACCGGTGGAAGAATGTAGTCTACTCTGACGAATCCTCCTTTACGCTATTTCCATGTTCCGGTCGAGTTTACGTCTGGAGACAGCCTAAAGATGCTTATGACCCCGACTGCCTGACCCCAACCGTTAAGCATGGAGGCGGATCTGTGATGGTTTGGGCAGCAATATCGTGGAATACTCTTGGCCCAACTGTAGTACTGCATGGTAGAGTTAACCAGGTCCATCCCATGGTCCAAACGCTGTTTCCCAATGGCGGCGCCGTCTTCCAGGACGATAATGCACCAATCCACACCGCTGGGGTCGTTAAAAACTGGTTTGAAGAGCATGTTAGTGAAGTAGAACGCTTGGATTGGCCTCCACAATCCCCGGATCTTAACATTATCGAGCATCTGTGGTGTCAGTTGGAGCAGCAGGTCAGAAGCCGATTCCCACCGCCGGCGTCTTTGGAGGAACTGGAGCAGGGTTTGCTCGAAGAATGGCTCAGGATTCCTCTAGCCACTGTCCAAAAGCTGTATGAATCAATTCCCCGACGCATTGCAGCTGTTATTGCAGCTAAAGGAGGACCAACTCCATATTAAGAATAAAACCGCCATTTATCAAGATGTTCATATTATTTTGTCTAACCCTGTATGTATATATATATATATATATATATATATGGAAGTTCCTACAAAGATTCCACTAAAGTTATTAGAAGCTAATTCTCCAGGTTGTGTCAACCTTTAATCTTGACGTAGCTCAGTGATTAGTGCCACTGACACCTACTAAAAAGCTCTCGGGCTCGAATCTTTGCCTGATTTACAATTCACACACCTACACCCACACCCACCCACCCATATATATATATATATATATATATATATATATATATAGAGTATATGGAACCAATTATAAAAATATATATGCTCTGTTTAGCTTTTTCCGCTTGGAGTTGCATGTAAAATTAAAATTAAAAAAACGAATTTACAAATGCAAAACTAACAAAGTCTTTAAAAAATTTTCAAAAGGAAGGAAAAAGTTTTGTGTCACATTTCCATCGAACCAAAAGAAAAGTTTGTGCATGTAAATTTATGCCATAAATCACATTCATTCACCGTTTCACTCATTTTCGATTTCAATTTCAAAAGAATGAAATTGAGGAGCAAAAAATGGACAGTGCATATTTCATCATATTTCAATATCCGCTTCTCTCTTCTGAAGGCACGTTCTTATTCAGCTTCAGATGAACGTGGCATTTTTCGTGGTTTTTGGCAATATATATATATATATATATATATATATATATATATATATATATATATATATATATATATATATATATATATATGTGTGTGTGTGTGTGTGTGTGTGTGTGTGTGTGTGTTACATGAACAAAATCGAATTTCATAATGTTATTGTTCGACTTTTTGCAAGTACTGTATGTGGATTTCAGATTTCAAACTACAGTTCAGATTTTCAAGGAAAATGGTTAACCTAACCTAACCGGGCATAATGTAACCTAACCTAACTTAAACTAATTTAAAATAACTTTTTAATATCGACAGAATGCATGCTAACATTGTGCCGATCAACACAATTATATATATATATATATATATATATATATATATATATATATATATATATGTGTGTGTGTGTGTGTATATATATATATATATACGAACACGAGTGTGTGTGTATATACTGTATATATGTATATAAATATAAATTTTCGACGTTTAAAATCCTTTTGAATTCACTTACTGATATGAATCCTGTGCATTTGATGTATGTTGTATGTGTAGGTTATTATTACATCCTTCAGCGGTGAACAGCTGACAGGAGAATCATTACCATTCATCATATTAGAGTCACACTTCATTCCCGTAAAAGTTATCGGATAATTTCGTCACGGGTCTTCGGTAGTTTCACAGAACTGTTCACAACTTTATGTTAATAACGACTATGTATTTGATCCCGGAGAATGCTGTAATATATATATATATATAAAACCTGAATTTACATTATAAAAATAATTTTTTTATGTAAATATGTTTTATAAATATAATTTATAATATTTTATAAATAATTATCATACGTTTTGCAAAGCAAGAGCACACACACACACACACACACACACACACACACACACACACACACACACTTCTCCGCATAAATGAGGTGTGTATACCATCTTTTCAGTATCTCTTCATATATTTAAAAATCTAACCTAAATTAGCTTTACTGTCACTGAACCGATAAGGACAGGGTGATTCAAAAGTCCATGCTTTTTTAAAACATTTGTAAATGGAAAAGAAAAGGACATTCACGCAAAGCAAATATATCATTATGCAGACCTGTACTAAGAATTATACAGTATTTGCCCCCTGCCCTCAAAAAGAAAGGAGATAGTTTCAATCTAAATCTTTTCTAACGTTTTGGAGGGATGAACATACCTTTCAACCTTTCAAATGTTGCGTGCGATGATTCCTTATTTCACGAAGGTCAAGCTTGTCGCCCCTCCTCTCGAGTTGGCCTAGTGAAATAGTGAGTTGGTTTCTTGTACTCTCCACCTCACATAGCCAGGTACGCCCGGTTCATCGGGGATTGTTCTGAGCCAGGCGTCTAATCTTCTTTTGAAGATGTCCACTGCAACACTACTCGTGTTCCTTCGGTCTTTGGGCAGCTGATTAAACAGTTTTAGTCCTCCTACAACAAAACTATTTCCTCAGCAAATGTAGTTTACGTCTCCCTGACACAAAAGGGGACACAAACTACACTAGGTCAAAGTTGGGGAACGTAAACTACACTAGGATCTTTAGGAGACATTTCTTAAATGAATCCATCAAATAAAACGTTAAAACTAACGAAAATATTACGACTTAACCTAACCAATCGTCAATTTATATATCTGGGATCAATCCTAGAGGAGAAGGGAGACTTGGAAGGAGAAATAAACAACAGAATTCAAGCTGGCTGGAAAAATTTGAGAGAGGTATCGGAAGTATTGTGTGATAAGAAGATGAATGTGAGGATGAAGGGAAACCTATTCAAGACAGTAGTAAGACCAGCACTACTATATGGGGCAGAAACATGGCCGATGAAAAGAAGCGTGGAAAAGAAAATGGAAGTGACAGGAATGAAGATGCTCCGATGGATGTGTGGAGTGACTAGGAGGGATAGAGTGAGGAATGATTTAATAAGAGGAACAACAAAAGTAACGGAAATCTCCAAGAAGGCACGGGAAAGGAGATTGAGATGGTATGGGCATGTCCAGAGGAGGGAGGAGGAGTATGTGGGACGATGGATGCTGAGGATAGAAATTCCAGGCACGAGGAGAAGAGGTAGACCTAAGATAAGGTGGCGGGATAGACTGAAGAAAGATATAAGTGAAAAGCGACTGGAGGAAGAGGTGGCTCAAGAGAGAAGAGAAGTGAATGGAAAAGAAGGATTTGCAACAGCGACCCCACATAGAAGTGGGCTAATAAGGCTGCGGAAGAAGAAGAAGATTATATATATATATATATATATATATATATATATATATATATATATATAAATATATATATATAACCTTTGGTTAGCTTTCGCCGGAATTGTTCATTCTGACGAAGGTGAAGCTTTTCACGCCACCTTAGACCTACAGTTTAACGTGGAATCCGAACCACGCCCCACCAGCAGCCCAGCGTCTTAACCACTAGGCCACCCAGGGTACCCATTTATCTACCAACCACTTTCTTTATTGTGTGGAAGGATGAACAGCTGGGTTTTGCTGCGCGCCGGCTGCCATCAGCGGCAGGGCTGCCAATGAAATTTTAGAGAAAACCCCAGATCAACTCTGCAAAAAACCCATACTGATTAAAAAAAACCAGATTGTAAAAATACAATATTTAAAAGAAAAAATAAGTCTTTACTTACTTTATATGTGTGAATCCCAAATTATAACTCTTCCTCTTCTTCGGCTGCTCCTCTGATCGTGACCGATTCGTTATTTTCTTTTTGCTATTTAATTCTCTCCAAATATCTTCTGCTTACAGCTCCCTCTTCCAAATTCTTGATTAGTGTTTTTTCGGGATCCCAGGAAGTGCAATCCAAACTCTTTCTGGTGATAAGCTGTTTTGCCAGCAATCTATCTCTAACGGTATCTGCTTTTAACGAGTTTGTGTTTCTTGTTTTTACGCAATTAACTTGTGAAAATATCCTTTCAACGCATGCTGATGAATGTGGTAATACAGTTAAGGTAGTCATGAAATTGGAAAGTACATCATATTTTGGATTATCAAGTCCATCTCTAATATTTCTCAATTTGTACCAATATTCTGGTATGTTGTCAATAGTAGGTAGTAGTTCGTCTGCCATAAGACTATAACTCCTCCACTGGTCATCAAGGTTATTTAGTTTACTTTCAGGTACAACGGACGGAAAATGAATAGCTAGTGGAATGATGGAAGTTGGAGAAGTGTTATGAGCATGAGCTACCTTCGGATCCAGAACATTTAACTTTGCAATAACTCCATCTTCACTAAAATTAAACCTCTTCCTTATTTGGTTAGATAATTCCACTAGGAATTTTAAACAATCAGTCTTAAATCTTTTAACACTGCTTTCATTACTAAAGGGTCATTAATTAATTGTGCCATTGCCTTACCTCCAAGGTATACATCATTAACACTTTGAAGTTACTCTCTTTGTTAGGGTCAATTTCTGATAATTTAGTGTTATTTAATACTTCATTTTTAATGAAGAAACTCAATATGTTTTTATACTCTGAAGATACCATTGAATATAAAATATGCAATCGGAAGTGCTCCGATTGAAATTCAACATTCATGAGATTTATCTTTTGCAGCACATATTGAAGAAAGAACAACATGTGTTTCGTTCCGCGGTTGTTTAATACATCATAAATTTTCTTGGCTCCATCAACTTTGTCAACTTCTGATTCTGCTTGAAAATAAAGAAGTAGAGCATCAAATTGTTCTAATATTTCTGTGATTACGGTTTCTCGAGAAAGCCATCGTGTTTGGGCAAGCTTTGGTATTCATAAATATAGAAAAGTTATTTTAGATAATTTATTAACAAAATTAGTAAAAAAAACCCAGTTTTCAAGCTATTTGTAAAATAAAAACCCAGAAACCCAGATGACGGGTGAAAACCCCAGATCTGGGAGGAAAACCCCAGCATTGGCAGCCCTGATCAGCGGGTCTCGATCCCGAGGCCGATGGATTCGTAGTCAGCGACGCTAACCACTACACCTAGGGTTGCCAGACGTCTCGTATTTTACGGGACAGTCCCGCATTTGATCCAAAAATCCCGCGTCAAAATCCCGCGTTCAAAATGTCCCGCAAAAAATATTTTTTAAGCAAATTTTTTAGGGATGAATTGATTTAGAATTTCAATATTATGTACAATAATTTCAATTTATTCACGATGTTTAATTGTTAAATATTATTGTAATAAAATTTTTCTAATTTTGTTTGTTGTAACCGTTGAGGAAATCTAGTTTCAGTTTGAAAAAAATTTGGTCTTAAAAAAAACTCAAAATTTTTTTTGTCCCGCATGGGCATTTGAAAAATCTGGCAACCTTAACTACACCACCGAGGCGCATTTATATATATATATATATATATATATATATATTGACGATTGGTTAGGTTAAGTCGTAATATTTTCGTTAGTTTTAACGTTTTATTTGATTAGATATACGCGGACAAAGTTGGGGAACGTAACCTACACTAGGATAATGTAGGGGAACGTAAACTATACTAGGCACCACGGGGGGACGTAAACTACACTTGCTCCCTATTTTCTTTCAGGGTTAAGGATGTTCCCTGTCTTCCTTTTCTACTTTCCCCCGTTGTTTGGGGAGTTATAAGGTTCAGAGTAAGATTAGGGACTAGTTTCTCCATTATTTTCCAAGTGTAAATAATGGTGTATCTCTCTCTCCTCCTTTCCAGTGAATATAGGTTTAATTCGCGTAACCTTTCCCACTAGTTTATTTCTTTGCACCCCTTGATCTTGGCTGTGAAGCTTCTCTGAATCCCTTCTAGCTGTCTAATGTCTTTTTTTTACATGGGCATGTTAGGACCGAGCAGTATTCCAATTTGAGTATGATCAGTGTTTTCAGTAGAGGAATCATTATGTTCCTATCCCTTCGTTTAGAGGTTCTCAGTATCTGCCCGTTATTCTCTTTGCTCTGTTTACTACTATGATGATCCAGTGGCGGCTCGTCGGTAGGCACTGCGGAACTGCAGTTCCCCTAAATTTTGTATTTACAATTGAAATAATCAAGAACAATATAAGGATGAGCTCACTGAATAACTTTTTCAATAACTTTTGAAACTTTTATTCATTGCTCATCCTTTTATTTCAGTAATTATTTCAACCCATTCTTAGAGACAGCACCCCTAGAATTTTTAGTCACGAGCCGCCACTGCTACTATCTTATTTTGTGTTTCAAATTTCGCATCATCACTCATTACAACCCCTAAATCTTTTGCTTTAGAATTTCTCTGAATTTTATTTTATTTATTTATTTATTTATTTATTTATATATATATATATATTTTTTTTACCAACTGATTTTTATGAAATTTTCACCATTTTTCTGAGGTTCCAGGTCTAGTAATTTGGTGTAAATTCAACTGCAATTACTCTAAAAATTTCAGTGTTATTCGAAATTTCCTCCTTTATTTTAGAAACTTGTACTCTCCTCCCTCAAGTTTTGAGATACATATCTGAATGTTGGTTCGCTTCTTTCATGTCCTTCTTCAGCATTCATTAGTGTTTTGTAGTTAATAATTCCTTCCATTTCCCTTTCAAAATGTTAATTCTGATTATGCAGTTTTCGCTTCCTACAGAAACGTAAGAAAAACAAATTAGGCATGAACTTTTCAATCACTCTGTATGTAATAATTGTAATATCCTAACCTAACCTAATTGAACTTAATATGACATAACTTAGCATAGCGTAGCATAATCAGGTCTAACATATTTTTTTTAACTAAAGATGTTTGTGGAGTTTTATGTAATTTGTTTCCAGACACTAAAAGTACTACCTCACAAAAATTTATCGATGTATATATGTGAATTATCATACATTCAACCTCACTTATAACCAGTTGCCGTACACACACACACACACACACACACACACACCAGTATATATATATATATATATATTATATATATATATATATATATATCATGAATTATTTCTTTCATTTAACAAGTACATAAAAGCGTGGTCAAACAAGCATTTTTGGAAATGTTTTTGAAGGGTTTTGATTCTTGATTTTTGGAATTCGTACAAATGTAAACAGTTTGGAGAGAGTGAGTGTGAAATGCGAAGAAAACGGGAAAATCTAATCCAATTTCACGAGCTGTTACTTTTGTAAATGTTTTTCAACTTTAAATCCGCTTTTTACCTTTTACTTTTTAACATTTCATACAAAAATTTAGTCGTCGAAGGGGAAA
>JAJOZX010000236.1:982500-1060000 GCA_023014485.1 Bathynomus jamesi
ACTTTACATACATAAATAAATATGTAATTTTTTACCTTTACCGGATCCGAACCGCCGTTACTGAAATATCTTTCACCCAATGTACAGAGTATTCTTCTTGCTACGCCACTCGTAGTTGTACAGGGCGTTAGAAAAGTCACTATGCAGTAGAAAACGTTTATTAAAAGTAATACAGATTCACAAGATCCATTGTATATGTCTCTAAAGAATGTTGGAAATGAGCTCCTTTAGATACCATGCTCAATTAAGAAGATACGCTCCTCCATTGATAACATGGTCAATAGATCAACCTGGAAAGAAACAAAATCAAATATTATTACTTTTATTACAAATATTCATAGACGTCTTCTACTGCACAGTGACTTTTGTAACACCCTGTATATGTTTTTGACAAATTTGCTATTTATAATTTTTTCTTTATGTTATAAATGTATTAATCAAATTACTTTGATGAAAATTTTTATATCTGCATTGAATACTTTATATTTGTGAAGGAAAACAAAATGCAAATTTTCTGAATTGAAACAATTAATATTAAATTTTAAGAAATTAATAGTTTGTACTAAAACTCTGAATCGAAAATAATTTTTCTATCGAAATAATGCAGCAATTTTTGTTTAAAATAAAATTATACAAATAACTCTTTTGGACGACGAAATTTATATTTGCCCAAAAAAAAAAAATACTAATAATTTTTTTACTCCAAAATTGCACTTTGCTCAGTATAACTAAAACTTTATGGGATTTTAAGCAAATAAAGTTAAATCATTTTCATTTTTACTCCAAAAAATTTCTCTGTGTAAACATGCAAACGTTACATCATAACACAAACGGTATAACATAATATAAAACATAGAAAATCGTAAAAAGAAACAGGCACAACCGCACTTTACTCTTTTTTTCACAACTCATATGCGTACTGATTTCAGATATGCAAAATATTCAAAATAATGTCGTTATTATTACATTATATATATATATATATATATATATATATATATATATATATATATATATATATATATATATATATATAATACGTTTAGCCTTACATCTGTAAATGTCAATTCTACCATTGATCTTTCAAAAACAAATTTTCCAAACAAATGAGTCGAAATTATCATTCTTGGTCGGAAATAACAATAGAAATTTTCAAACAAAAACTTATTGCAGTGGCAATATTTTCTTTTATTTGTCAAAGATTAATATTACCAACTAAGCTTATGTTTACAACAACCTGTTTAAAAGGTGTTCTAGTTTTTAACAAATTTCTTTTGCAACACACATACACACACACACACACATACACACACACACATATATATATTATATATATATATGTATCTTTTATTGTTTGTGTAGTATTACTTAAATAAATGCAAATACCTTACAATGATAGAACAATACACAGCGAAAAATGTTTTGTTGATTCAAACAAAACTAAACTTGTTGCGACAAAATTTTTTTGTTACATTTTTAGATACCAAAATTTTTGCTTCAAGTTACAAAATAAATTTTGCTCTTACGAATTTGCTGCAGTAAATTTTTTTTTTTTCTATTCCAAAACTACATTTTGTTTAATATAATTAAAATATTATACGATTTTAAGCAGATAAACTTATCTAAAAAAATTTTTAGTTCCAAAGAAATTCATTGTGGTCGTTCGTAAATACGAATAATTCCTTGTGGTCGTTCGTAAATAAGAATAATTCCTTGTGGTGGTTCGTAAATAAGAATAATATTTTGTGGTCGTTCGTAAATAAGAATAATTCCTTGTGGTCGTTCGTAAATAAGAATAATTCCTTGTGGTCGTTCGTAAATACGAATAATTCCTTGTGGTCGTTCGTAAATAAGAATAATTCCTTGTGGTCGTCCATAAATATAATTCTTTAGCGTTGAACATTCACAACAAAATTCGACAATAACAAAATGAAGCCAACGATAGATGACAATTCTAATTAAAGTAATAATGTTTTAATCAAAATTTCCAAACAAAAACTGGTTAATTAAACATGTTTTGTTATTTTGAGGAAATGATATTTCTTTGTTATAACAAATTGAAGCCGACAAAATGCACATCGTCGCTTATATCTTCAAAGGCCCTAGCTCGCAAAAAATCAGTTGTTCAGGAAACAAGAAAAACTGTTTTGTTGTTCTGAAGGTCGTCCCATTTGTCGGGCTTCATTCTACAAGGTGCACTACCTTTCTGATTGGAGGAGAGCAAGGCCCTTTTGAGACAAGGTACAGAACACGAAAACGAACCAATCTTTCCAGAAAAACTTTTTTTTAAATTTCGAGCTAGGGCCTTTCAAAATACAAGCGACGATACGGTAACTCTAATTAAAGCAGTTATTATATTTTAACCAAACCTTTCTTTAATCCAAACAAAAACCAACTTAACTAAACGTAAATGCAAAAAACTTCACTTTTTTACGTGGAGGTCAAAATATGACAATAAAACCCCACACTAATAAACAGAGTTTATTTCCCCAACAGTTTCGATGCCCACTGGCATCCTCTTCGGGTGGATACAGATGGGGCATCGAAACTGTTGTGGAAATAAACTCTCTCTATTAGTGTGTGTTTTATTGCCATAGTTTAACTAAACGTATTTTATTGTTTAAAGGAAACGATTTAGCTCTGTGTGCTTAAAGCTTGAAAATCCAACATACTTAATTAAAACTCACCGATAGACAGACAAGAAATCCTAGATATGAACAGAGGGTGCCAGAGTAAAATATTCGGAGATAATTCACTTTCTCAATTTTTATACTGCGCGTAACGACATTTATATTCATAACGGAAATATTGTACGAAAGATATGATGTTCTTCACAAAAGATATGACGTTCATCACAAAAGATATGATTGTTCATCACAATTTAATTCATGTTTCCACATTTTCCATTATAACAATAATGCAAACAATACAATATAATACAAATAAAAATGCAAATTTTACCACAAAATAAACGCATACCCGCAAATATATATATATATATATATATATATATATATATATATCGTATAATCTGCTAAGAGGTATTGAAAATATAACCCCTTTAACGATCATTATAGATAATTATCATAATTTCGTTATTACAAAACCCATATCTCCTAAATTTCGACCTAGGATAACTCATAGTCCAATAAAGGACTAGATACGCGTGTTTTTTCTTAACAATTTTATGCGTGTAACATCAAGAGCATAGCCAAACAAAGTCTGTTATTCACAGTTTTCTAGAATTTTATAATTTCATATACTATAGCCGCAAGAAGAGTTAGGCTTTAAATATTCATTGTGTGTATATATATATATATATATATATATATATATATATATATATATATATATATATATATATATATATATATTTATATATATATATGTCTTACATAATTCATTTATTTATGTATCCTTTTGAATGTGGTGTCGTACTTTTAAAATTACATACATACACACACACACACACACACACAAAACATATATATATACTCTAGGTGTATGATTTCTCTATATAGTGACCATCATTGTATGTTCTACTTTTTCTGTTGTAGGTTAGGTCCCTGTAATCACCATTCAAGATGGAAACGTGGATCCAACAGTATTTAGAATAAATAAAAATATTCTTTTAATAAAACGAGTTGTAAATAAATATAAATTTTGTAAAAAAAATTTACAAATAAATCCCATCAATGAAAATAATTATAAAAATATACTTTTTTAATCAATATATATATATATATATATATATATATATATATGGTTCCCAGAACGTGTTCCCAGAAATAATTTGTTATATTTATATTTTTGTGAACACCTTTTTTTTGGGATCACCCTATATAATGTCATCCACAGCACAAAGAGTTTAGAAGTTTACAGATTTTAAAAGAGTATTTATTATAAAATCCACTTGAAATTCATCTTAAATGTTCTCTGTTATCACTTTTCATGTATGTTAAAGAGCGAGAATTGGGGTATGTTAATCTTTTACATATAGGCCTACGTAGATTTATATATATATATATATATATATATATATATATATATATATATAAGGTAATAAAATTGGTGGGGGGAAAAAAAATGGTTGTCTACTCCAACATGCGTGCAATGCATGAGCAATTGGGCATACTTGGGCACTGTATCTATTTTTTAAGTATAAAAACAAGGAAGGTTAATGAAAAGCTAGAATATATATATATTTTTTTTCACAGTCAAATCGCCATTAAATGTATATTTTATGCGTATTTCCTCTCTTTGGATATGACGCGAGAAATGGATATTTCGATTACGACAACCAAATGCTCGTTTATAACTATTTGTCAAACCAGTCCGGATAGTTGTTTAGTTAATTCAACCAAATGGTAGTAACTGAACAAATCATGATTATTTTTCTGGTAGCAGACTTAGATGGTTATTTGAATTACCGAATGCTTGAACTAATCATCATTTGAATTGGGTATCAAATACTTAAAACTGCATTTGGTTGTTCTCCTCCTTCCCGCCTCCCGACAAGCTATATCATCCAACTGAGAGAGGGCATGGGAACATTTTCATTTACCGATACTACATTACGGAACACCTTCATAATAACATTATATATATATATATATATATATATATCTTAAGTGGGTAACTATTAATTTTGTTCATATATGTTTAAAGTAGCAAATAATTTTTTGTGTGTATATATACACTATATTTGTATATATCAATTATTGCTATAAATGTATCTTTCAAAACAAACAGGTCGTAATAGAATGGGATGTTATTAATTTATGTAATTCATAAAAAAAAAATAATAATATCCACATTTAAATTAATGAAAATATTACCATTAAAAACAATAATTCAATTTTCTCAGTCATTTGCCACAATATTAGAATTGAGAATTTCTATTAAACTCTCCACAAATGATTTTGTAATAGAGTAACCAATAGCTCCAATTTTCAGGTATTCACTCTAAGCCGTACTAACGCTGTTACTATGCCAACCACTGTAATCTCAAAGAGAAAAAATGAAGCATCTGTAAGGACTTACTTAGTAAGCATAATTTCACGTTATTGTAATTATTATATTTATTATTATTATTATTAATATTATTATTATTATTATTATTATTATTATTGTTATTATTATTATTATTATTACGTTCGTATCTTTATCTTATTTTTTTTACAGTATTTTTATTTTAAAATATATATTTTGCCGTCTGTTACAGTTTTCATATATATATATATATATATATATATTCTGAGTTCATTCCCATATATATATATATATATATATATATATATATATTTATTTATTTATTCATTCATTTATTTTGTTAATAACCTGAAATCTTTATACAAATTTTATAGAGAAAATTTATTGATTTCATATATAAATATTTAACAAATATATATATATATATATATATATATATATATATATATATATATAAAAATAGTTTATATAAATAATGAAAAGAAATATTTTATAAATAAAAATAAAAATAAAAATAATTCTAATACAATATACAGTGTGTGTGTGTGTGTGTATATATATAATATATATATATATATTATATATATATGCGAAAGTTGTTTTATAACAAATGACTGCGTTTATTATGAATAATATTATATTTTTTAACATAATATTTATTATTAATTAATTATATTAATATTAATTAATGATTATGTATCTGCTTCGTCTGTCATCACATTATCTGAGATTCTTAATAAAGGCACACTTCCATCCGTATTCATATATATATATATATATATATATATATATACAGTATATTATTTATTAATAATTTCTTATATATATTTATTTATATTTATATATCTATATATTATTTATTAATAATTTCTTTTATATATATATATATATATATATATATATAATATTTACTACGGCTAAAATATTTTATAAAAAAACGAAATTGTTCTTTAAATACAAATTAATATTAATATTTGTACACAATAAATATTTTAAAATAATAACTTAAGAATGTCTTTAAAAATAATATAATTATTGATATTACAATTTAAGTAATTGTGTGTGTTAACTTTGTGTCATGTCGTGACCCTCCCATGTTCGATATCGGGGTCTATACCGATTTCCGCCGATTTAACCAGTTTCTGTATTGAGAGAGAGAGAGAGAGGGGGGGTGGAAAGAGAGACAGACAGACAGACAGACAGTGATAGATAGATGGATAGATAGACAGAGAGAGAGAGATAAATAGAGAGAGCGAGAGAGAAAGAGAAAATGTTCCTTCATCGTCTGATTTTCTGTCTGCCTGCCTGCCTCTCTCTCTCTCTCTCTCTCTCTCTCTCTCTCTCTCTGACACACACACACACAGCAAGTGCATAATATGCACTGTAGGGATGCAGTTCTATTGCTCGATATGACACTTTTTCGCATGTTATTTATTTATGAACGTACTTCGAACTTTTGTTTGATTTCATATGAAAATTTTTACCTATACTGTATGACGTCATTTGCTTGTTTCTGTTAATTTGGTATATATATATATATATATATATATATATATATATATATATATATATATATATATATATATATATATATACTGTAGGAATTATGAATGTCGTACGAGTTAATATAATTGCATTCAAATATTATATAATGACCGTGGAACATGGAAGGGTTCATTCTATTGTCATTGGTTTCTATAGCAACGTAAAGTAGCTACTATTATTTACATACTTATATAAATGAACACCTCAAAGCACATATCGACCAGTTGTTAAAATATAGTGACATGAGTACCCAATTTCATCATCATAAATGGACATATAAAATTTAATTCAATTATGAGTATAAAATTTAATGAATTCTTTTGTTCATTACATTATTATTTAGAATTAATTTGGAATTAAAATTTTAAATTTTTCAGTATCCTTATGTTATAATTAAATTTTTTAATTTTTTTTTATTCTATATTATACTCGTAATTAACAAATTCATTATAATTAAAAATTGAGACTTTTAGTATTTATTTGTGGTATTTAAAATTTTTAATTTTTAGTATTCACTTAATATCCTCGTAATTAAAATTTGCAGTTTTTTCCTTATAATTAAAAGTTCCAATTTTGATGATTTATGTTTTATAATTAACATTTTTATTTTTTAGTGTTCATTTATTGAAATTAAAATTTGCAGTTTTTAATACTCGTACAGTATTCCTGTATTATAATTAAAAATTTAAATTGCTTAGTATTCATTTAATATATTTAAAATTTAAACTTTTAAGTATTAATTTATCCTAATAAAAAATTTTAATTTTCAGTACAAATTTATTATAATTAAAATTTGCGACTTCTGAGTATTCACTTATTAAATTAGATTTTATAGTATTTTTTTGCAGTATTTTTTTGTAGTATTAGCTTATTATAATGTTATTAAAGTTGCTTGTACGTTAATTACGTTATAGAAACTCAATTGACAATAAATATATATATATATATATATATTTTAATTATTATTATTAATTATAAAAATAATTAATATAAATTAATTAAATTATATAATTATATAATTACCCTATATAATTAATTAAAATAACCGCAAAACGGCGAATACTTTAAAAAGAGTTTTAATTATTATATAAATATAAAAAAAAATGTATTTTCGCCCTTATTAAATATAATTTTTACAAGTTTGATTATTAACTTATTTACGAAGTTAAATGTGCTTTTTAAGTTGTTTCGGAAAGGTTAAATATAAGTTAATTTCATTAACAGAGTTAAATAATGAATGAAAATGATGTTTAAACTAAACGTATATTAATTATTTATGTTCGAGTCCTATTTTTTGTATGAATAAAAGAAAAAGTTGTCAACGATGGTTTCATTACCCTTTTATCTATCTTTCATCTATTTATTTATTTATTTATTTAGTTATTTATTTATTTGTCTCTCTATCTACGTACGTATCTAGTGGGTGTGTATAAAGAAACGCGAGTGAAAAGACAAATCCGATTTGAATTATATTAACGCCAGTGAACGTGGACGAGTAATATTTATTACACGTACTTTATAACAACTGTATATTGAATAGTAAGGTTCATAAGAGGTGTTGAAAATGTCGTAGATCGACCTCTATACAGGCTCTTGCACTCTTCACTCGCGTTACTTTATACCAGTGGTGCACAAACGTTTTTGATGTGGGGCCAAGCGAAGAAAATAACTAAATGTATTAGCCTACTTACTTTTCATCTAAGTCATAAATTGGGTCACTTTTATATTCTAACTTTTTCATTGAATTGAAAAGATCCGTGGGGCCACTGAAAAGACCCGTGGGGGACACATTTGGCCCGCGGGCCAGGGTTTGTGCATCACTGCTTTATACACACCCTCTATATAAGGAGATGAAAAAAGTGGATAAATATCCATAATATACAAGAACCCCCGCATTCAATCATGTTCCTGCAGCGAAAATTTGAAATTCTTTGCTGTTACGTGTTTATCGATGTCAAGACACTGATATTTCAAGACGTCGTACAAATGGCCAATGGGATGGTGGTTAAAGTCACTGTCAGACAATGGTATCTCCCAATTCTGAATAGATTAATTACTCTTTAAATACTGGTTGTCTATTTAGCTCTATCATGTCTGAGTATATTTGTAAATCGATCCATCTGCTTCTCTCTCTCTCTCTCTCTCTCTCTCTCTCTATATATATATATATATATATATATATATAATCATGCGGGTTGCTTCTACAGAGCTTCAATTTAATATTTAGGAGAAATCCAATGACAAGGAGAAATGTAAATGACATGAAAAGTCTTCTTTAATGCGCAACGTTTCGAGCAATACGCTCATCTTCAGGCTGTTTAATAACAATGTGAAATTAAAATCAATATTGAATGAAAAACAAAACAGAAAATTTCTATAACCTATTCGTAAAGACAAATTTTAAAAGACTGAGAAAAGAGGGTTAAATTCTAAGTTATACAGATTTACATATAAAAATTAAGAAGTTATTTTTAAATACATATAGTAAATGTGAAATTAATACACTGGAAAAATTAACAATAGTACACTGGAATAATGGAACTAGCTACCTTACACTGCAGTTTCCGAGGCTGACTAATTTGAGCAGAGACAAGAACGGGAAACACGAGAGATGGCGAGGGCGATTGGGGAAGGAGGGATTATAAGGAATTGGGGAAGGAGGAGGGATCATAGCAAATTGAGAGGGACGGCAGATGAGTCAACATTCAGACTAGGGGACAATGCTTTAATGAAAAGCGATTCTAAAATTCTTAGTGAGTTGGGACAAGTATTACAACCAAGAATTTTAAAATTGTCTAAAGTGACATCAATTTTACATTTAATGCTGTGTTCACGAATACTCGAGGCTTCTTTAGTTTTTAAAATTTTACCTGTTCGGCCACTTATTCCCATATGCGAATAAAATCTAGCCCTGAGAGAGCGAACAGTGCTGCCGATGTAATTCCCAAGGAGACACCTAGGGCAGGTAAATAAATATACAACACCGCTACGCAACGAGTCAGGGGTTCGATCCTTCGCTGAGAAAAAGCTACCTAAAGACGTTTTATTAATAAATATGATGCGGAAATCAGTATGATAAAAAAATTTCCTTAACAATTTTGTAAATTTAAGCTTAAATTCCTTATTCAAAGGACCCATTTCAGGTACCAAGAAATATTTTATATCCTTCGGCACTGTAATACATGGAAGTTGAGGGCTATAAACATTATTTAAGAAGGATCTAATTAGTTTGTCTACATATTGAACAGGAAAACTATTATTAGTAAAGTATGATCTTAGATTATTAAATTCATCATTAAGTAAGGTAAAATTAGAGGTCAAATTATATCCTCTGAACAGGAGAGTTTTAATACAAGACATTATAGTTGAAATCAGTAAAACTAAAAAAATTCATGCCCAAACCAGTGAAAGTGGGTTTCCTGTAAACTGATGTAGTAATAGAATCACCGTTTTTCGAAATTAAAAGATCTAAGAAGGGGAGGGAGCCATTTTGCTCAGTTTCCATTGTATACGTTATGTTGGGGTGCAAAGAATTTAGGAAGTTAAAGAATTGTTGCGCTTGTACCGCATTATCAAAGACTGCTATCGAATCATCAACGAAGCGTCGATAGAAAATTGGCTTGAGATGAGTGGGAGATTGTCTAAAAATTACACTTTCTAAATGAGTCATAAAAAAGTCAGCTGCTAACGGTCCGACTGGTGATCCCATCCCTACCCCATCAATTTGTTGGTAAACCTTATTGTTGAAAGTGAAATAGCATTGTTTGAAGACCAATTCTAAAAGTTCCTTAAAATGAGACAATGAAAAACCATGAAAATTATCAACTGAGCTAAAAACCCTATCTAAAATAATGGCAATAGTTTCAGATACAGGTACATTTGTGAAAAGTGACTTTACATCAAAACTGACAAAAAACTTTTTTGAATCGAAGTTTTTACCAAGGAGGTCTTTTTGGAATTCAAACGAGTTATTTATAGTGTAAGCATTTTTCGCAAAGGGGGACAGGAGACGAACAACAAATTTTGCCAATTGAAAGGTGGGTAAGTTATACGAAGCTAAAATAGGACGGAGAGGTGTTCCAGCTTTATGGATTTTAGGCAGACAGTATAATTGAGCAAGATTAGCACCAGATGCGAACAACTGAGAGTAAGTATCATTTTTTATTATCTTTAAGGACTTTAGTCGTGACAGAAATCTATTAACCTGGTCTTCTAACCTTACAATGACTTTATTTACAGGTTCTAGAATTTGTTTGAATTTAGTAAGATCACTTAGGATTTCATTAGTTTTGTTTATGTAGTCCGATTTATTCAAAATAACCACTCCGTTACCCTTGTCTGGTCTAGTCACAACAATCTCCTGGTTCTTTGCCAAATTCTTAATACACTGCAAATCACTCTTCCTAAATATGAAAGATTGAAATTTAAGATTTCTAAGTTTAAGAAAAAATTCTTGAGTTAAATTTGAGAACTGACATTTGAAATTATTGAAATCCCCCACATGGGGAACATTTTTCAAGCCATTGAAAAATTTTTCAAAGTAAAGAAAAAACGAAGGCTTATATATTTGAAACAACGGAAGCTTAAATTGCAAACCAAGTGACAGTAAAAACTTTTCCCGAGGGGAGAGTGTGTAACTAGAAAGATTCGAAATTACCTTCTCTGAATTGAAAAAATTTGGTGAATTCATTCCCAAAGCCTTTAACTTACGTTCATGTGTTTCCAAGATGGTAGAGTGAAATTTTTCTAGTTCACGTTGTACAAGAGAAATTATTAATAAATAGTCCAACAACGACAAGGTATTTTTAAGAGTAGTTATATAATGCCCAAGAGACTTGTTATGCGAATCTGATATTCCATGTATTACAGTGCCGAAG
Source organism: Bathynomus jamesi (assembly GCA_023014485.1). NCBI lineage: Eukaryota > Metazoa > Arthropoda > Malacostraca > Isopoda > Cirolanidae > Bathynomus > Bathynomus jamesi. The sequence goes on from JAJOZX010000236.1 coordinate 993,915, forward strand.
GATATAAAATATTTCTTGGTACCTGAAATGGGTCCTTTGAATAAGGAATTTAAGCTTAAATTTACAAAATTGTTAAGGAAATTTTTTTATCATACTGATTTCCGCATCATATTTATTAATAAAACGTCTTTAGGTAGCTTTTTCTCAGCGAAGGATCGAACTCCTGACTCGTTGCGTAGCGGTGTTGTATATTTATTTACCTGCCCTAGGTGTCTCCTTGGGAATTACATCGGCAGCACTGTTCGCTCTCTCAGGGCTAGATTTTATTCGCATATGGGAATAAGTGGCCGAACAGGTAAAATTTTAAAAACTAAAGAAGCCTCGAGTATTCGTGAACACAGCATTAGATGTAAAATTGATGTCACTTTAGACAATTTTAAAATTCTTGGTTGTAATACTTGTCCCAACTCACTAAGAATTTTAGAATCGCTTTTCATTAAAGCATTGTCCCCTAGTCTGAATGTTGACTCATCTGCCGTCCCTCTCAATTTGCTATGATCCCTCCTCCTTCCCCAATTCCTTATAATCCCTCCTTCCCCAATCGCCCTCGCCATCTCTCGTGTTTCCCGTTCTTGTCTCTGCTCAAATTAGTCAGCCTCGGAAACTGCAGTGTAAGGTAGCTAGTTCCATTATTCCAGTGTACTATTGTTAATTTTTCCAGTGTATTAATTTCACATTTACTATATGTATTTAAAAATAACTTCTTAATTTTTATATGTAAATCTGTATAACTTAGAATTTAACCCTCTTTTCTCAGTCTTTTAAAATTTGTCTTTACGAATAGGTTATAGAAATTTTCTGTTTTGTTTTTCATTCAATATTGATTTTAATTTCACATTGTTATTAAACAGCCTGAAGATGAGCATATTGCTCGAAACGTTGCGCATTAAAGAAGACTTTTCATGGCATTTACATTTCTCCTTGTCATTGGATTTCTCCTAAATATTATATATATATATATATTATTTGCTCTGACATTTATTTCATATACTTTGTCAGAATCTTGAGGTCATTAACAAAAGGGCTATTTAAAAACAATTTCATTATCCAGATTACAGCATTTATTCTCATTATGCCTTTATACACACGTAAAGACAGCGACATTGGCGTCAATTCCACTCGACAAACACTTATAGAGAAGAAACAAGTTTATGGATTAACAAAACTCAATTAAGAAAGCCAAAAACTATCGCAGCGCTCAAGTCAGGTCAGGTCACGACCTCAGTGACTTCACTTCGCTTACACAGGGATAAAGGTGCTAACCAGTGAGCTTCGGGCACTGGCCAGTTCGCGTACTATAAACTTACTAATTAGTTACTGAGTATTTAATTGTCCCAGTTAAGTCTTCTTTATATAAATATACACGGTATAACGTTCCTCTTCAATTTATAGTGCCACTTGGCACTCAGTTTTTTTAAATTATTCCCTTGAGAAAGAAGAACGGTGCCATTACAAAATGAAACAACGATTTTCTGATATTAAATTACAAACCCGATTCAAGGCAAATATTTAACCACATAAAAAATGGATTTTGTATAATAACTTCACGTAAATTAGACACCTGCTACTCTTCATGTTTTGCTCCATGGAGCAAAGAAATTATATATATACTGTATATGTATATATTACAAAATTGTTCCTACCAGGATTCGAGCCCGGGACTTCTTCGGTAGGAGTTGCGAGTGCTACCACCACATCACGACGAGATAACCTGCCATAATCTGTCATATACACACACACACACACACACACACACACACATAATATATATATATATAAGCAAACAACCACAAGGAAAAGGAAACACAAAGTCCGAGCGCTTTCGTGATATATTACGCGTGTCAACACCCCGCGGTCAACAGAGCTCTCATCTTACCATCGTCAATGCAATAACTAAATCGTTACGAAATTTGAAAATCGCGAATGAAGTTAAAAATATTATAAAATTAATATATACTTAATTTAAAGTTAGAGAAGTAAATATAATATAAAAAATAAAAAAATAGTATAAATATTGTTCAAAAATTTTCATTGTATATTATTTAAAATATGGAAGGGCAAATATTCATTCATTCAAAGCTGGATTCCTTTTAAAAATAAGAATGGTCTCTAACAGATTAAGGGCGCTTTTGTTCCCTTTTCAAATTATTTTTAAAGTTATCGCTCTTTATGGGATGATCCTCGTTATACGCGTGGATTCTTAAGGGATTTTTTTTTTTTTTGTTGAAAGGGCGAGTGCCCGCAAAAATGCCCCTCTTTATAAGAAAGAGAGAGTAAAAATCAAGGTCCCGAGGTTCATGATGCTTTTTCTTTAAATATTATTATATATATATATATATATATATATATATATATATATATATATATATAGGGCGTCCCCAAAAAATGTATACACACTTTAAATACTTATAAAGGCAGTGTTTATTAAAATACATTTCATTTTCAAAATGTAATAGAATCTACAGACATTATTTAATTGTTTTGTCAACGCCTGTTTTCAAACTGACGTCCGTTCTGGTCCAGGCACTGCTGATAACGCGAAGCAATGGAATCGCAAACATCACGAAACATTTCGTTTGGTATTTGTGTGCATTCTCGTTCAATGGCTGCTCTCAATTCAGCGACTGTTGCAGGTTTTATAGCGTAGACTTTGTCTTTTAAGTATCCCATAAAAAAAAGTCTAGTGGTGTGAGGTCTGGTGAACGCGGAGGGTATTCTACGAAACCCCTTCGTCCAATCCACATCCACATCGTGCCAAGTACTACTCGCAATACTCCACTCTTCGGTCCGGATCATCTTCATTAATAGCATGGGCTAATCTTGGAATGTAACTTTTCCATTGACAGCGCTTCAAAATGTGTTGGACAGACGATTCTGAAATTCCTACCTCACGACTCGCTTGCCGCACAGATTTTCTTGGACTTTGGTGATACGTTTCCAGTACTCTTTCTTGCTTTGTGGGGCTTGTCGATGTCCGTGGTCTTCCGGAACGCTTCTTGTGGACATTCTGAACAGTTCCATCGGCTTCAAACTTATCTCTAATTCGAGTGATGGTAAGTCGCGTTGGTGGATCTGTTTGAAACTCCCTCCTAAACTGTCTTTGCACTTCAACTGCGTTTTCACATTTCCAGTAGCATTTTAGAATGAATTTCCTTTGTTCAAAGCTTAGTCTGACTACCATTATTAATTCTAATGGGTTTAACTTGGAAAGAAAGAAACATCAATTGAGCTATCAGCTGTTAAAGTGTGTATATATTTTTTTGGGACGCCCTGTATATAAAAATTCTGGAAAGATTATGTAGTGTGTAAAATGCATGCATGTGTAGTGAAGAATAGAGGGGGAAGTATGTGTGTTTGAGAGCATGCTGAACTGTTCACAGGGTAGATGAGACAGAGAAAAAGATCAGCTAAGGAGGACAATGACAGGAGAAACGGGAGTTTCAGTACTCCCTGTATTCTGCCTAACATCATCCGCGGAGTACCTCCTTGGTCGATTGGTGTCTACAATCTCCTCCTACAATGCGTAAGATTACAAAAATACATTTTTTTAGTGATTGGAATTCGAAGTTGAAATTGGGAAATCGTTGCCATATAATAAATAGATTTATAATTGGACTAGTTTTGTTATTCAAAATAAAACTCGGATAACCAAGACATTTATATATATATTATATATATATATATATATAAAGAACGACGCTTGTGTAGAAGAGCGTTCCGCACAAGATGAGGAGAGAGAACGAGCAAATGAAAAATGAGGTACCTCCCAGGAATCGAACCCGGGATCATCCAATTGCCGGTCGGATATGCTAACCACTGCACCAAGGACCCCGATCAGTCAGTACTCGTAATTCTCCTACATACGAGCGGAATCAAATGTCCTGAGGGGGCACCTTCTCATGCCGTACATATATACATTTTAACTGCAAACAACACACATTAATTATACTGTGCGTTGTTTGCAGATAAAATGTATATATGTACGGCATGAGAAGGTGCCCCCTCAGGGCATTTGATTCCGCTCGTATGTAGGAGAATTACGAGTACTGACTGATCGGGGTCCTTGGCAGTGGTTAGCATATCCGACCGGCAATTGGATGATCCGGGTTCGATTCCTGGGAGGTACCTCATTTTTCATTTGCTCGTTCTCCCTCCTCATCTTGTGCGGAACGCTCTTCTACACAAGCGTCGTTCTTTGCATTAATTATACTGTGTGTTGTTTGCAGTTAATATATATATATATATATATATATATATATATATATATATATATATATATATATATATACACACGAGGAGTGATCAAAAAGTAGTGATAATTTTATTGCTACGGACAAATGAATGCAAATAAGAAAACCGTTTACATAATGTGAGTCTTCCTGCCCTCTGGCGTCTGCAGTCTGAAGCAAAATCTGCTACCATGAGTCAGTAGTTGGTTGGAGCGCTTAAAAGGAGCGTGTGTTTTTGCAGTACGTATACGAAATGCTCTGAAATGGAGCAACGCGCGTTCGGAGACGAACGAAATGATTAAAACAGCTTTTGGAAATGATGCTCTCAGTGTAGCTAACGTTTACAAATGGCACAAAAAGTAAAAAAATGGAGAAACATCGCTTGAAGACAAAGAATGCAGTGGCCGCCCTTCCACTTCTCGGACGGATGAAAATGTCCAACAGATTCGATTTCTGGTACGAGCAAATGTTTCTCCATTTTAAAACTTTTGGTGCCATTTGTAAACGTTAACTACACTGAGAGCATCACTTCCAAAAGCTGTTTTAATCATTTCGTTCGTCTCCGAACGCGCGTTGTTCCATTTCAGAGATTTATACTTACTGCAAAGACACACCCTCCTTTTAAGCGTTCCAACCAACTACTGACTCATGGTAGCAGATTTTGCTTCAACTGCAGACGCCAGAGGGCAGGAAGACTCACATATGTAAACGGTTATTTCTTACTTGCATTCATTTGTCCGTAGCAATAAAATTATCGATACTTTTTGTTCACTCCTCGTGTGTATATATATGTGTGTGTGTGTGTGTGTGTGTGAATGAAATTGCTATCAGTTTCCCTGTGCAGTTGCAGTCGTCAGATTATAATGAAAAGCTGGAATTCCTATTCGATATCCAATATCTGAAGAGGCGCAAAACGTCAGATACCGTATATTTCAATTTTGGAATCTCTTTTCCCCAACACGAATTGCATAGGAAAAAAATTACAGCGAAACCAATTTGATACGACATTTTAATCGATGTAAAAATTAAAAAAGGTATATGAAGATATAGTAAAATCAATGCCCATTTATTCGCTCAGAAGAAAAAGAAAAAATGAAATTTCGATCTGCTGCAAATTGATCAAAATATTAAAAAAAAAGAGAGAGTCAAGTGATTTTTTGAGGTGGAAACTTTGTTATAGTCGAATAAGGAACAAGACTAGTCCATATACAAACATTTAATTTGCAGAGCTTTCGACATTTCAAATGTCATCCTCAGTGCTAAAAAAAGAGATAGATATATATATATATATATATATATATATATATATATATATATATATATATATATATATATATATATATAATAATATATATAATATACACAGACCGTGCATGGAACAAGGAACTCTTCTGGGATAATTAAATCTACTATAGTCCGAATAAGTAATAGTAAATGAGGGACCTGTTGCCCACGTCGGGCTTGCATCATGAAAAGAAAAACTATGGTATTTGTCATTTACCATTACTTATTCGAACTATAGTGGATTTAATTATCCCAGAAGCGTTCCTGGGTTCCATGCACGGTCTGTGTGTATCATAAAAAACTCAGGGAACCATTCTGAGTTCATTCCCATATATATATATATATATATATATTATATATATATATATATATATATATATATGTATGTATGTATGAAAATTATTTCACGAAAGTAACACGTGAAAAATATTTATGATGAATAAAACCACGAAGGAAAGGAAACACAAAACGGTGCTCAAGCGCTTTCGTCTAATGACATCCTCAGGAACACTGAAATACATAAAAGGTTACGGCCTATATATAGGTTACAGAAAGAGAAAAAAAATAAAAAAATAAATAACATACATACACACAAACATATATACATATATATATATATATATATATATATATATATATATATATACATATCTACACACATACACATATATATATATATATATATATATATATATATATATATATATATATGCAATAAACGGAGAAGTAAAAATAAAACTTAAAAATTAAGGATTAGAGGATTAACAAAGAGGGGGAGCTCCATATTACTAAAGCAGACAAGGCTAACACCATAGTTATTATGGACAAAGTGGACTACATCGGAAAGATGAACGAGCTTCTCCAGGACCCCGCCACATACAGCAAACTTAGGAAGAACCCGCAGGATGACGTCATCAAATCATTTAATAGTGGCTTGAAACGCATTCTCAAAGATCATAAGGACTTAATTCCGCTTTTCATGTCCACTTCACCTGCTCTGCCCTACCTTTACGGTCTTATTAAAACCCACAAACCTGGTAACCCTATGCGCCCTATTATTAGCTCGGTGGGCTCTATTACTTATAAACTCTCCAAATGGCTTGTCAAAGTCTTGTCCCCCATTCTCGGAACTATCTCTGATTCACATGTAAAAAATTCCATGGATCTTACTGAAAAATTGAATAATGCACGTACTGAAACTAACGATAGATTGATCAGTTTTGATGCTTGTTCATTGTTTACAAAAGTGCCGATTAATGATATGCTTGACTTTCTCTCCCAAGAATTACATAAGTATGACCTGCCACTACCTTCACACATTGTTTTGGAACTTATTAAGCTTTGCATTAAAGACTGTAAATTCACTTTCAATAACGAGTATTATCAACAAGTGTTTGGGATGGCCATGGGCAACCCCTTATCGCCCCTCCTCTCCAATATTTATATGGAGTTTTTCGAAATTACTTACATTCCGAGAATCCTGGGGGTTGGCATCCCTTGGTTGCGGTACGTCGACGATATTTTGTGTATCTGGCCCATGAATCGTGACCTGGATAACTTCCTCCTTCAGTTAAATGATCAAGTCCCCTCCATTAAGTTTACTTTAGAAGTGGAACAAGACAAGTCAATCCCATTTTTGGATGTGCGTGTACATAGGGAAAGCCCAGGTTTTAAGTTTAGTATCTATCGGAAAACAACAAACAACTTGTCCTACGTACACTTTTACTCGGGACATGACACCCCCACTAAGAAGGCCATTTTTTCATCAATGTTTCTCCGCGCCCTTAGGATCGCCAGTCCGGAATACATCGAAGCCGAATTGGAAAAAATCAACGGTATTGGAAGTGATCTGTGTTACCCATCTGCGTTTATGGAATCTTGTCTCAACAAGGCAAAACGAACTTTCTATCGTGTCAATAATAACACTCGTACTTTGTCAAAAAATATTTTAGTACTTCCATTTTTCCCGGGCTTTTTAGGCATTGCTAATGTACTTAAACTTTTGGATATTAATGTAGTATTTTCATATAACAATATTGTGAAAAATATCATAGTAAAAAATAGCCCTACCAATAATTCAGGCATTATCTATAAAATTGGGTGTAAACAATGTGATTCCTTTTACATAGGTCAGACGGGAAAGGATTTGCACACACGTATAAAACAGCATCAATATTCCGTCAGAACAGGACAGTTGTCCAGTGCTCTTTTTGTCCATTTGTCAGAGTTATCCCACTGTATTGATTGGAATAATGCTTCAGTTTTATTTCATTCGAGCAACATTGTCAATAGAAATATTCTTGAGTCTGCCATTATTCAACTTTCAAATAACTTCAACATAAGCAAAGGTCTTTTTCAACTCGATCCTGTTGTTTTGAATTCCTTCAAAACAAATCTAGATAAAAAGGGTAGGACACTTAATCTTTGGTAAACTTGTAAGCTACTTTATTAACTTTTAATCTTCAATTTATTTTTATATATCGAAACTTGACTCTAAAAAGGCAAAGTGTTAAACCCGGGCGTATCTCCAGTATAAATTTGTATTATTTTTATAACTCATTTGATCTTGTGCTAAAAATCGATATGCCTCTTTGTTAATCCTCTCGTCTTGTCGCTTACATCACTTTTGCGCACAATGAACTAGTTCTATTAATATAGTAGAATTTGATAATTTCCGCTTATTAATGACGTTTTATCTCAACGGTCCACATCCGCACGACATCCGCAGTCCAAAGTGCGGATGCGGACGCGGATGCGGATGCGAGAAAATGTGCGGATGTTCCGCGGATGCGGATGCGGATGCGAGAAAATGTGCGGATGTTCCACGGATGCGGATGTTCCGCGGATGCGGATGCGGATGCGGATGTGACCTACATCACTAATGTATATATATATGTATATATGTTTGTGTGTATGTATGTTATTTATTTATTTTTATTTTTTTCTCTTTCTGTAACCTATATATAGGCCGTAACCTTTTATGTATTTCAGTGTTCCTGAGGATGTCATTAGACGAAAGCGCTTGAGCACCGTTTTGTTTTCCTTTCCTTCGTGTTTTTATTTCATCATATTATATATAATATATATATATATAATTAAAACTAACTATGAACTTAAAACAATTTAAATATTCACAAATATCACAGCGAAAATCATGAAATTATACAGTTAATACAATTAAAATATAAAATATTGTAAAAGGAAGTATAAAAAGGGGGACTTACCTTTAAGATAAGAATAAATGTTAGTAAAACCATTACGAATAATTTAGGGGAACATTGTAGAAAAACTTAAAATGTAAAACCTTAAAATCTATAAAATCTTAAAATCTTAAAAGGAACAAATCAGGTACAAAGTTATTCAATCACAGACACAGCAAAGGATGGGAAAGAATTTAAAAAAAATTTTGTTAACGGGCACTAACTCGTTTGGTTGGTTGGTAGGTAGGCGGGTAAAGAAAAATTTTATCGAAGGATACTGAGGTTGTGGAATGGGGTATAATGATTTATATTCGGTTTATGCTTAAAAATGAGTATGGTTTCGAAGAGGGTAGGTCGTGTTTATTGGCTTTAGCAATTATTGTAAAGTTAGTAGATTTAGTTGGGTGGTCTAACTGATGGGAGTGGGAACATATATGTGATTGAGAGGGATTCGCGAGTATATTATTATTATGGCTACTAATACCCTTGTGCTCATCGATACGAATATGGAGTTGGCGTGCAGTGATGCCAACGTACGACGATGTGCAATCGTCACATGTATATTTATAAATGACCGATGAGCACAAGGGCTTTAATTGTATTAACTCTATGATTTCATGTTTTCGCTGTGATATTTGTGAATATTAAATTGTTTTAAGTTCATAGTTGGTTTTAATTATACACACACACACACACACACACACCACACACACACACCACACACACACACACACATATATATATATATAATATATATATATATATTATATATTATTAATTTTTTATATATATATATATATATATATATATATATATATATATATATATATATATATATATATATATGCTTCTTTTAACAGTTCTCAATTACAGTTCTTTAACCGGAGATTCTGTGACAACAGAAGCTCTAATTGCCTGTAAATTTTATTTAATCGCGGTCTTCACACACACATAAAGACTCCTGTAATTATAGGAGGAGATTGTAGACAACAATCTACCAGGGAAGTACTCCAGAGGGGGACGTTAGGCAGGAGACAGGGAGTGCTGGAACTCCCCTTTCTCCCGTCACTGTCCTCCTTAGCTGATCTTTTTCTGTCTCATCTACCCTGTGAGCAGTCCAGCATGCTCTCAAACACACAATTCTCCCTCCGTTCCTCGATACATATACAAGCATCTTACACACTACACAATCTTTTCAAAATTTCTAAAAAAAAGAAATGGCACTGAACCTTCGAGACGTTGTTTTTTGGCCCTCTCCTTCTTCTGTGGAGGGGTCACTTTTGCGGGCGTTCGCCTTTGGCCCCCTCCTTACTACATAGAAAAAAAAAACAATATTGAACTTGGGGGGTGCATCTCGCTCCTGATGAATCATGTACCCGGACCTAAAAACTCAGAAATGTCCGCAACAAAAACTAACGAAAAATACACGTAATTGAATTATGGATTGGACTGCGCAGAGGAATACAATAAATCAAAGCGTGCACAAAAAAAATGCCATTTTTAATATACTCGAGCAGAATGTCTGTATCACACACACACACACACACACACACACACACACACACACAACTTCCTCTGTTAATTGACCAACGGATTATATCTGATTTCACCAAGTTCAAATCCTCTGCAGCGATGTATCAGTAAAATTTTAAATATTATCATTTAAAAAGGTAAAAGTAATTTATATATATATATATCGAATGCAGGGTGATCTAAAAGTCATTGCGCACCAATACCACTTATGTATGGTCGCGTTGCACAGTGATTTTCTGATCACCCTGTATTTCATGTATTTTTGTTATTTTCACACTGTACTCAGTATAACCTTTCATATTCCATATATTTATAATCTTAATTTCGTGGTTCGGTGAGTTCGAGATTGAACTCGGACTCTGAACCCCCGTCGCTGCTGGAGTTAGGCTGGCCACCTACACTCCTACAAAATTTTACATACAAGGTGCGCATCACTTACATATTTTAACGTAACTTTTATGTAATCAATGCGTGACACTGGCGTAACTTTCAGGTTTAAGAAAAGTAAGGCCCTTTTCGGGAACCCACTCGGAATCCGAACTATCTACGAGTTGCGACATTACCTGAACCCAGAGAATGGTCACTTATCCGACGCGTGAACAGTCCCAAAGTTGATTAACTTCGCTGATCTAACAGAAAGCAGTGTTTGCAGAGTGGTCACAACAGAACACCCTCAAACGTATTTTGAAATGTGGGAACAAAATCTGTGTATAGATGGTTCAACATAAAACGACATATATATATATATATATACACACGAATATATATAATATTTAGTCTTTATTTTTGATGATTGTACGTATCTTCGATCCTACAACTTCTTTTCTATTTTATTCATATTTGTGTTAATTAATTTAATTTTTTAAGGCATTTTTTATGGGTTCTGTAATTATTATACAGTGCGTTCGAAAAGTCTTTCCGCAGTGCTATATTAAACGCATAGGAAATTGAAAAACTACAATGTTTTCATTGAACCATGATTTAGTGATTTTATTATATAACCTTTTGATTTTACATCATGTGTTGAGTGTTTTCCACCATTTTGCAGGCACAGAGCAACTCGTCTACACTTGTTATAATAATGTTATAATGTTTCAGACCAACAAAGACCCTAGGATCCACTCATGGCTGGTCTACCTAACTGTGTTCGTAATCGTGTATTGTGTATGTCCTCCGTGGTGGCGGAGGGGACCTACAATTTTACGTGGGTTCCGAACCACAAGAACATAAGAAACTTATTTAAAAACTGCCGGTAAATTGGCAACGACCAATTTTTACGAAACTAAATAATTATCAATTTAAAAATATTTAATTATCGGTTTAAAACTAAAGATAGTCTCTCGGTCCAGAGGAGCAAGTCATAATAGACTACTATCAACAAATATGTTACATTCTATATCTATTTATAACGGACATGCAAATATATCAGATCCAAAGAATCCAGTCAATTTCATTACGGTATCCATCAAGTCACGGTCCATATCGATTGCGGACCAAGTCAAAATTTACAACCATATACATTATCAATTTAAAAATAATTAATTATCGATTTAAAACTAAAGATAGAATCTCTCGATCCAGAGGAGCAAGTCATAATAGACTACTATCCACAAATATGTTACATTCTATATCTATTTATAACGGACATGCAAATATATCAGATCCAAAGAATCCAGTCAATTTCATTACGGTATCCATCAAGTCACGGTTCATATCGATTGCGGACCAAGTCAAATTTACAACCATATACATTACAATATATACACATACGAGAAAAAGTGTAGGTGTGGCTGTAAAGACTGTACAGTAATGTAGAAATGTGTGTGCACCCATTATGGGTCTCCCATTTAAAGGTGTTTGTGGGGCAAGTGAAGATCATGAGTTTTTCAATACCTCACAGTACTATGGGGGGCACCGCTCGGCAGAGGAATCTCTTTAAATGGGGTGTGTAAGGACAGAGAGTATCCCCTAACCCAAGACGCTGCCTCCCTATATCCCACAACACTTGTGTTGAGCTGTGGGATCTATCCCCACAAAGCCTTAATTTTACTACCTTAAACTATACCCTTTCTATCAACATGCGCGTCCAATCGATTCTTAAACATGTTTATAGACGTGCTACTAATTACTTCTACCGGCAAACTATTCCAGCTATTTACTATTCTATGCGTAAAAAAGTTTTTCGCAACTGCTGTCTCGAACCTTCTACTTGTCAACTTACACCCGTTATTTCTAGTCCTATTATATTGAGATATTTCGAAAAAGCTATCTCTATCGGAGAGACTTTTCGAACACACTGTATAATAAATATTTGTTTATTGTTTGTATGTTTAAATTTTCTTTAGAAACACTGTTTGTTTTAAGTTGCAAGAAAATTACAGTTGCAAAAGTTGCATAAAAGCTACTAAAAAAAAAATTACAGTAACATTACGGAATAAAGTTACGTTTAGTAAAATTATACAAAAGTTATGTCAAAGTTACTGACAAAAAAAAAAAATCCGAATTTCTTATGCAGGAGTTCCTCGTAACCGTAATTAAAATACTTGATTGCTCGGGTTCAGGTGATTCTTTAATGGAGTTCAAGCCCAACCCTCCTTCGTGGAAGGAAATAGGGGTGCCAAATATATATTATTTCCATAAATATTTACGTTGACGCATTTAAGTGGCATTATCGCTCTTGAAAGTGCCAAACGTTTTTCATTGCGGCAGTCGAAATTCATAGCGAGTTCCTAATCGATTGAACGCAAACCAGTGCCTGGCCCTGGTGCCATAACTACTACGTTCCACAACCCTCTTAAATGCCAACTGTTTATATGTTTCTGTAAACATATTTTAACAGAAACGCAAAATTCGAACAATATGTAGCAACACATTTCCATAAGACAAATAGAACAGTATCGAAATTTCGGATCTTGTAATAAAATTTAATTTAACAATAAATTAATTACTTTATCTATGAGCTCAATTAGCTAGAAAATCTCAATTATTCATGAATAATTACAGTAAGTACAGTAATTCATTCTCAGAATAGAACTGTAATTGCAGTAATAATTTTAACGGATTATATGAACTTACTGTATAATAGCAATTATATATTACAATCTCTCTCATAAGAAAACATATTACAGTATTTATAAATAGGGTGTCTCAAAGGTCCAGCTCCATAATGTGCAACATGATATTAGTAGCTTCTAGAGTAGGACTTCTGCGTCACCATATATATATATATATATATATATATATATATATATATATATATATATATATATATATATATATATATATATATATATATATATATATATATAATAATTATTATATATATATATATGAGATAGGTTCCTCCTAAGGAGACGTAGTTTAATATTCAAGATGAAGGTAAAGACGTGCCTTCAGTATTCTACGTCTTTACCTTCATCTTGAATATATATATATATATATGCGCCTCGGTGGTGTAGTGGTTAGCGTCACTGACTACGATTCCATCGGCCACGGGATCGAGACCCAGTGACGGCAGGCGGCGCGCAGCAAAACCCAGCTGTTCATCCTTACACACAATAAAAAAAAAGGTTGGTAGATAAATGTACCCTGTGTAGCCTAGTGGTTAAGACGCTGGGATGCTGGGATGCTGGTGGGACGTGGTTCGAATTCCACGTTAAACTGTAGGTCTAAGGTGGAATGACAAGCTTGACCTTCGTCAGAATGAAGAATTCGGGCGGAAGCGAAACCAAGGTGTGTATATCCGGTTCAAAGCCCTGTCCTTCTTCTGTAAATGCAAGACAATAGACACAAGTGTTTCATATATTTAAAGTTCTCCAACGCCGCCCAGTTACCATGGAAACCAGCAGTTTAAAGGAAACTATTTATTTGGAAGTACATTTTAAGAAACACTTCCTATTATTATTAACAGCTAATACTTTTGAACTTTAACAGTAGCTTTTAACTTTTTAACAATAACTATCATAATTTCGGACAACTTCTTTGCTATATCTTCAACACTGTAAAAAACTGTCCGTTCTCTACTAAATTTACTCCGAATATAAAGTATATTTAAAGAGTACATTTGGCAGGTCAAAAGTATATTGAGAGTAAAGTGAAATGCTTACTTTAATCGTGGAGGTGTACGTTTTTGTATTTTTCGTTCAATTTCAGTGGACCCCATTAATTATAATCATTCAGGAGAGCCAGAAACTGTCACAGAGCTCTCATGTCAACTAATACGACCAATTGGTCTAACTTCTTTATAATTATTATTATTATTATTATTATTATTATTATTATTATTAACCACCATACTCGAGATTCGTTTGTCAAGAAGAGAACCGTTTCTCGTACTCTAAATCTACTTTCGATTTACCATATCAGCTACTCTCGAACTGCTCTATTTTTTGGAGAGTATATCTACTTATTTTTTACTCTCTGTTGGAATGTAGACGCAACGTATATTCTTTAAAAGATTAGTGTCCTAATTATAGATAAGTTATTTTCATAATATTGAGAAAAATTCTCGACACTCACGGTTGTTTACAATTTACTATTTACGTTAATAAAACGGAAATAGATCTTGTTGGGAGGGAATGTATTTTCAAGAACGAAACCTCACCTATCTCGTTCATAATTTCGACAGATTACTGAGCGTTTACGGTATTTATTTGGGAGAAAATCAAAACTGTTTTCGTGGAACGTCTCCAGGGTTCAAAACTAACTTGGCTATAATGAAAGGGATATAAGTTCCATTTATATAGAATATAGAAATTTCTTTCGCACAGAACTGAGACTTTTTATACTTTTCAACTAAGAATTCCAAAGACTCAAAGATCCACTGTAGGTTAGTCCAAGAAGGGAGTAAAGCAAGAAAGATAAAAGAGTGGAAAATTGATAATAAATTTTTTATATTATGCTCACACTTATAAATGTTTTTAGGAGCTGTTTAGCTTTCTTTGTAACAGCAAAGGTCATGGCAAAGGGGACCTATAGCTTTACGCAGGATCCGAACCACGGTCGTTACATAATCTGAACTCGGAGGATAATCTACCATCCATCTGCTACCCAGACCAAATGTCCCTTAAATTCGCTGTTGAATGGAAAGCGTTATAGCCCATTTGTATGTATAAAAAAATATATTCAATCGTGCCAAATAAATAGTTTTTCATATATATACAGTATATATATATATATATATATATATATATATATGCGCCTCGGTGATGTAGTGGTTAGCGTCGCTGACTACGAATCCATCGGCCCCAGGATCGAGACCCAGTGACGGCAGGCGGCGCGCAGCAAAACCCAGCTGTTCATCCTTCCACACAATAAAGAAGAAACTAGTTGGTAGATAAATGGGTACCCTGGGTGGCCTCGTGGTTAAGACGATGGGCTGCTGGTGGGGCGTGGTTCGGATTCCAAGTTAAACTGTAGGTCTAAGGTGGAGTGAAAAGCTTGACCTTCGTCAGAATGAACAATTCGGGCGGGAGCAAACCAAAAGTAACCAAAGGTGAGTGTGTGTGTGTGTGTGTGTGTGTGGTGTGTGTGTGTGTGTGCGCGATTTAGTGGTGGACCGGATGTCAGTTTTTCAGCATCTGCAGATGCGGATGCGGATCTTTAATTTCAATATCCGCGGATGCGGATGCGGATATTTAGTTAATCTATCAATATAATATAGAATTATGAATATATGACATAATTTTCCAAATTTCCTGATATTACTATTATGGCAGGCAATGCATAAGAATTAAAATTAATACTGATGTTTTCATTATGATAAAAATAATAACTCTCAAGAGTTTCAGCCACAGTGGAGTACGCACAGCGGCACAGGCAGTGTTTGTTGATTTAATGGTATTTATATTTTGAGGTTTATGTATTTGTTTGTTCATTAATAATTAATACTTTACATGAAATGTGCATGACTGGGCCTTATAAGCTACTTTATAAGCTAATTTAATTGTAAATTGCATAATTTATTAGAGGTAATATCCGCATAACATCCGCAGTCAGAAGTGCGGATGAGGATGTTAAAAATGATGCGGATGCGGATATCCGGTCCACCACTAGACTGTGTGTGTGTATATGTAATATATATATATATATATATATATATATATATATATATATATATATATATATATATATACAGGGCGTCCCAAAAAATGTATACACACTTTAACAGCTAATAGCTCAATTGATGTTTCTTTCTTTCCAAGTTAAACCCATTAGAATTAATAATGGCAGTCAGACTAAGCTTTGAACAAAGGAAATTCATTCTAAAATGCTACTGGAAGTGTGAAAACGCAGTTGAAGTGCAAAGACAGTTTAGGAGGGAGTTTCAAACAGATCCACCAACGCGACTTACCATCACTCGAATTAGAGATAAGTTTGAAGCCGATGGAACTGTTCAGAATGTCCACAAGAAGCGTTCCGGAAGACCACGGACATCGACAAGCCCCACAAAGCAAGAAAGAGTACTGGAAACGTATCACCAAAGTCCAAGAAAATCTGTGCGGCAAGCGAGTCGTGAGGTAGGAATTTCAGAATCGTCTGTCCAACGCATTTTGAAGCGCTGTCAATGGAAAAGTTACATTCCAAGATTAGTCCATGCTATTAATGAAGATGATCCGGACCGAAGAGTGGAGTATTGCGAGTGGTACTTGGCACGATGTGGATGTGGATTGGACGAAGGGGTTTCGTAGAATACCCTCCGCGTTCACCAGACCTCACACCACTAGACTTTTTTTTATGGGGATACTTAAAAGACAAAGTCTACGCTATAAAACCTGCAACAGTCGCTGAATTGAGAGCAGCCATTGAACGAGAATGCACACAAATACCAAACGAAATGTTTCGTGATGTTTGCGATTCCATTGCTTCGCGTTATCAGCAGTGCCTGGACCAGAACGGACGTCAGTTTGAAAACAGGCGTTGACAAAACAATTAAATAATGTCTGTAGATTCTATTACATTTTGAAAATGAAATGTATTTTAATAAACACTGCCTTTATAATTATTTAAAGTGTGTATACATTTTTTTGGGACGCCCTGTATATACTGTACAGGGTGTCCCAGAATTAACTATCTATTTCAATGAAATCGGACAAATTTTTTAAAAACACACTTTTATTTATGTTTATCATGTTTAATATGTGTTAAAAATGTATAAATTTCTAAATTTTTTTCATAATTTTATTTTCAGAATTTTTTCATTAGCTGGTCCAATGAAAGACCGTCTGAAGTCATAGAATGGCAAAGAGACTCTCCAAAAGTTAACGTGTGGCTTGGAATGACCAAATCCAAAATTTATGGTGCTCCATCTTGTTGAAACACAACATTATCAAGAATGCCATCATCAAGAAGCTGTGGTTCGAGAAACTGCTGAAGCATATCAAGGTAGACGGTACCTGTTACAGTTGCTTCCGCAAAGAAGAATGGGCCATAAATTTTGGATTTGGTCATTCCAAGCCACACGTTAACTTTTGGAGAGTCTCTTTGCCATTCTATGACTTCAGACGGTCTTTCATTGGACCAGATAATGAAAAAATTACGAAAATAAAATTATGAAAAAAATTTAGAAATTTATACATTTTTAACACATATTAAACATGGTAAACATAAATAAAAGTGTGTTTTTAAAAAATTTGTCCGATTTCATTGAAATAGATAGTTAATTCTGGGACACCCTGTATATAATATGTTCTTAGAATCGTTATTTGCAATGAAGAATGTATTATTTAACCCTCAAAATATAACTTTCTTAATTTAGCTGAAATAACTTCTTTTGGAGGAAGATATGGTCTTCAAAACTTTTTGGAATGAATTGAGAAAATAGAAGATAATATTTCTATTTACAGAAGGTTGGGGAAAGTTTTCCTCTGTTCGTAGAAGGAGCTTTTTGTTAGTTTTTGAAGATTTTTATAGTGAGAAAGTTTCAAGAACGTACACGACAATTAAATTAATGTTCTGTGGAATAAAATTTAAGTTCTGAGTTTGTTTATTTACGTGAAAGAAAGACTATTGATTTCTTTAAAAAATATGTTTAGAAATGCATTCTCTATTTTATTTTTCTTCATAAATATTTTGAGCTTTTTATAATATAAGTCATGAGACCCACGTTTAAAACCACTGCATGCGAAACTCCGGATTGCATTTTAGCGGTCAATTCGCGTGTTTTATGACCTAATAAAACTTTATATTATTTGAAGTTTTACCACGTTTATTTGCAACTTCACAATGTAAAATTACTTATCAAGAAGTAGTAATGCGGCAAAATGTTAACACTTTTATCGCACGGATGACGCATATTGCCTCATCCGGAAAACTTACGCTCGCGCATGAATGACGCATATTGCGATGCAAAATTTGGTTAAAAATCACTTTTGCTTCAATATCTGCGCAACAACATTCGAGTTACCTTCTAAAATTGTACAATGCCGTCCCGAAAACCAAAATCAGCCTCGTGGGATGTAGCGACCGAGTAGAGTAGTGGTTCTCAAACTGGGTTACGCGAGGGAATCTTAGGGGGTACGCGAAGGGGTCCTGAAAATATAACCCTTTTAATTTTATATACGATTAACAAATGGCCATAAGTCACACGGTCGTAAAGAAAGTAAAAATCGTTTATCTCTCTCAAAAATCCAGAAAATCAAGTGAAAGAATTCAAGGGGTACAGAAGAAGAAAAAGTTTGAGAACGGCTGGAGTAGAGAGTCTCGTGCGCTAAAATGTTAATTCCAAATGGCCAAAACAAAGAAAACTCAAAGTGCGCTTTAAATTGTTTTCAGTGCACACAACATTGCGGAGGGAAGATCAGTATTATAAAAGCATAAGTTGCAGCCCAGAAAATATGAACAAAAAAGTCATCAGGTCTTCCGTTGGAAGTTGATAGAGCGTTATACAACATGTCGATGGGCAAACGTTTGTCAAAATGGCTGATATAGAAGTGTATACTTACATTGTGTTACTTACATTATGTACATTATGTAAAGTACATAATGTAAGTATACATAATGCAAAGTACATAATGTATACTTACATTATGTACTTTACGAGAAATAAATATTATATGTAGTAGCTACTGTGTCTTAAAAAAAATTTACATTTCTATAAAGTGTCTCGATAGCTAATCATTATTTAAAAGTATTTAGTTTTAACCATTTTAATTAGTTAGATTTGTCTCAACTTTGTGGAGTTCCAGAAAGTTTATTTTGTAATCTTTTCAATTATAAATTTGTTTTTCTCTCTTCTTTGTACTCTTTGCCAAATTTTTGTTAGAACAAATGTAAATAGTTAAAACATTTATCCGACTGTAAAGTCAGAGGCTTAACAAAACCTCTACTTCAATGTCCAACAAAATATTTAATGAAAAATCTAGAAATTAATCATTTGAAATCGCTACAAAATTTATACAAATTGATGCCTAATAACCAAATGTTAATATCTTTATTTTGTATAGGAAAAGAGCATTGTAATCACTACGGTCTTTGCTTGTATACGTGGGTTAATTTCTCTGTTAATTCACATACATAAAAACAGACTTTCCACAACCTTCTATACATAGAAATATTTTTTGAATTGAATTGAATAATGTTTATTGATAAAAGACATACAATTTTACAATTTTTGTTGTTACACTAATTTTAACATAATTTAGCTTCCAATTGTGAAATTGGACCATTTATTTTATCTAATTTGGCCCTTAAGCTTCTTAGCCTTTATCTTCTACAAGGTTACCTGACCCGGCTTTGCCCGGGTTAAGGTTAGGTACCCCCCGGGTACCTAACCCCTAACGGGCATAACCCCGTCCCCCATGGCTAAACTACAGAAAAGAACGCAGCCGTGAAAATTTTGAGCTTCACATTGTGTCAAGATTTCTGAATCTAACCCCCTCCCCCATTACCCCACCCCTCCCCATTACCCCACCCATCCCCATTACCCCACCCATCCCCATTACCCCACCCATCCCCCATTACTGCCCGGGATAAATTTCACAGATAAACAGACAGGCTAAACTACAGAAAAGAACGCAGCCGTGAAAATTTTGAGCTTCACATTGTGTCAAGATTTCTGAATCTGATCATTTCTGAATTTTTTCTCACAATTTTTCGCACAATTTCTGAAAGTGTGACGGACAGACGGACAGACAGACGGACAGACGGACAGCTCTCTTATTATAATATAGATTGTCTCAAATCAATAAAAAAGTTTGGAAGACCATTTCTTCTATCTGAAAAGAAGCTTTGATATCCAAAAGAAGGAAGCACTTCCTCTTGAAGCACCCTCAAAAAGAAGTTATAATTTCTAAATTTAGAAGGTTTTAGTTTGAGTGTATTTTAATAAATTATTTTTTTATTATTTTAATATTGCAATCAATGTTAGTTTGAATCCTCTCATCATGGATGTGCGCTCGATAATTATGCAAAAAGTCACTCATTTTATTATTGAACTTCAAGAGTCTAGAAAAAACAAACTCTGAAGCAAAAAAATCCCCTCCCATTTTAAGGTAAAAGAAAAAAAAAACATGAAAATTTCTAAAAATACTTTTTGATTTTTAGGCATTCCATTTTTATTAAAATAAAAAAGGGTTTGAAAAATATACGAAATAAAGAAATACCAAAAAAAAGATTGAATTGGCTTCATTTTTTTTTTCATTTGGAAGTATGAACTTTATCATCTGTAAAACTGTATGTCAGTTTACTCTGGCATAAAATTAAACATTGGAAGGAGCACCGTTACTTTGTTATAAAGAAAAAAAAATAGGAAAAAATAGCAGAGAATAACGGATGTATTACAAAAAGTTTTTTTTTTTAATTCTTACTAAAACATTTATTTGTTATTTTAGCTATTGGTTTATCATTGTGATTCATCCTTTTAATTTATGTCATTATATTTAGTTTTTATAATGAGTTTTTCATTTTAGTTCTTAACTTTTTGGTTTATTATACTAAAATTCAAAACGAAGCTTGAGGCCACACAAGATCGGTGTTGGTGAAAACGGAAGAATAAAGGTTGAATTTAGCTTCATTCAAGAATAATAATACACTATAATTGAAGAATAATAATAATACACTACAATACAATTTATTGTTCTATTTCTACATATACAGGCTATACATTGGATGGAACTAGAAATATATGTACAAAAATAGGACCGTTAATGCTTTCCTGTATATACATAGAATAAACCGATCATTTGCAAGCAAATTTTATTCTTTATTGGCAGAATGGGTCTTTTTGGCAAACCTTTTTTAGATAATGCAGAGAACTGAGGTTATTTACAATAATTTTAACCCTTTCGGTCCGGGTGTGGCATATAAACTACACGTCCAATTTGCGTTCAGATCCGGGTATGGTAAATAAACCAACTTTGGAGCAAGTGTAGTTTACGTCCCCCTGTGGTGCCTAGTGTAGTTTACGTCCCCCAGTGGTGCCTATTATAGTTTACGTCCCCCTGTGGTGCCTAGTGTAGTTTACGTTCCCCTACATTATCCTAGTGTAGTTTACGTTCTCCTACATTATCCTAGTGTAGTTTGCGTTCCCCAACTTTGTCCGCGTATACCTAATCAAATAAAACATTAAAACTAACGAAAATATTACGACTTAACCATATATATATATATATATATATATATATATATGACGATTGGTTAGGTTAAGTCGTAATATTTTCGTTAGTTTTGACGTTTTATTTTGATGGATTCATTTTAAAAATGTCTCCTAAAGATCCTAGTGTAGTTTTCGTTCCCCAACTTTGACCTAATGTAGTTTGTCACCCCTTTTGCGTCAGGGGGACGTAAACTACACTTACTCCCAACTTTTAATCTTTTCTGAACCTCGGATATAATTTATAAACCAAGGGGATATCCCTCTCTTTCGACCCTCTGCGGTTGAAAATGGGGGTATATTTGTATTATAATTCGAATTCAATAATTTGAATTCATATAATTCGCTTCAAAGCTATTCCCGTAGTGAAAGGATTAAAGACATTGAAACAAAGAGACATAGAGACATGGAAGATTATCTTTAGTAAGTTGATGGCATATAAATGGGGGGGGGGAGGGGTTACATACATTTGATAATGATAATGATAAATTTTATTCGCAGGAGACAAATATGCATATAAATTTAATCATTAATAAATACCTTCGCTTTACACATTTATTTTTTATTTTTTCATTTATTTTATTTTATCTTATTTTTTAATATTTAGAAATAAAATTATTTATCACTAATGTAATTGGTGTTGGAGGAAGGGGATGGCGGAAGAAGGGTAACAACAACAACAACAACTAAATTGGATCACCTGAAGATCAGGGACCCCAACCTTCTTTAGTTAGCTTTATAAGGCTAACTAACGAAAATATCACCACCTAACCTAACCAATCGTCAAGGGCGTACAGTTCACCTAACGATTGGTTAGGTTAGGTCGTGATATTTTCGTTAGTTATCCTTATAAAGCTAACTAAAGAAGGCTGGGGGCACTGATCTTCAAATGATCCAATAAATTTAATAATAATAATAATAATATAAATAAATAAATAAATAAAAAAAATAATTTTCAAAATTAACATTACCATCAAATTTAGTAGTTTAAGAAAGTTAGTTTACTCCAATTTACTTGATCATTTACTCCATAAACTAGCCAAGGACTATTCCAAGCCAGTCACAAAAGTCTAACAAATTCGTTGCACGTAATTTATATAGTTAGGTCCTGTTCTCCTTTTAAGGGGTTGAACAAAGAAAGTTAAGTGGATCAACCAACTAACCAAACATTGGATGTAAAGGTTTAATTTGGATTAATTTCAATCCCTTTCTAAAACCGTTTATTTTTGCGGATTCATTTGCATTAAAACTGTGATGATACACAATAAAGGAAGAAGCCATTGGCTTTACACAATATAAATTAGTTTTCTTTATTAAATTTATCATTAGCACCAGATTAATTAAAGACGTCGTCGAAAATACTATAAACCTCATAACTTGTTCAGGATTATTATTATTATTATTATTATTATTATTATTTCAATCATTCATACTTTATTAATCACCTTTGAATATCTACTTCATATATATATATATATATATATATACTTAAACCAAGAACTTTCTGAAGTAAATGTAGTTAAAATTTAGATGCCTTATTGCCACTGAAACGATTGATACATTTTAACTAATGACATTTGTAAGTACTGTACTAGGGCGGGTCATACTATGCATATTTTTTTAAATCAATGGAGAGGGGTGTTCAAATGACATATTTTGGTGTATAGAACACAATTCTGAAGAAAATATTTAATTCTGATAACCCTAACCTACATCATTTTGCAGTTGATTATTATTAAATTGTTGATTATTTTACTATTGTAGTTACCCCAGAATATGTCTTCTCACGTTTTCTATCATGGCTGCTCACGTTATCTCTCATAGAGCATTGTTCTAACTAATTCATATAAACACATATAATGTAATTCATATAATAATAATAATATTTAAATACTCAAATAAAAAGGTGTGCCATTCCACTTAATTGTAATTATCATACAGTTTGGTATATGAAATATTTTGACGGTTTTCTGGCGCGCATAAGGCCATTTTCTGAGCCACCTTTCTCAGAGGCTAGAATGTAACGTTTCAGAAGTCTAAGACGTTTTGTGAAATATTTGAAGTGACTCATGATTTATGAAGCTATTTTACCACCTCGGCTTGCAGTGAGGGGATAGATTTAGTGATTATCTACTGATATTTTTTTTGTTACTGTTCACATGTGAGTATTATTCTGTTATATTTTAGAAAAAGCTATTTCTACGCATATTATAGTGATACATTGAGCAAAATTTAATTAACAACTTTGATTTGAGCTAAAATTAGGTGGTTCATTTTTAGTACAACTGAGCAGTATGAGGCCTATTTCAATGTTCTAAAGAATATTTTTAGGATGTGTTTCTTTAGTTTTTTTAGAGTACAAGAACAAATTATTTGCATTACAACCTACACACTGTTGAACTTCCCCTGCGCCATCTCATTGTTGACCTTGATGGCCCTACTCTGTCAGACAAAAAATTATCCGGGCCAATAGGAAAGCTCCTTGATTCTGCTACAGACTTTGATATCAATCCAAACTTCACCCGAATCTCTGTTGGCCCTCCACTGATCAAGCTTCCTGACAAGGTCATTCAAGATCTCTCAACTGATCAATACTATGGCTATAAAATTGTCTGTGCAGTCAGGGATGGAGTACTTCCTGCAGGGCTGGCTCTGTTAGAGATAGGACCAGTAAACCACAGCCGCTGGCTCACCACAGCGAACAGACTTCTCAGGCTCTGGGTGTCAAAGCACGGACTTAAAGGAAAGAACCTGAAGATTCTGCAATTCATTGTGGAATTCATCATTGGAGTGTATTACCCATGTTGGTTCAACGTGAAGGTCAAGCACTCCTGGATCGAAGGGCCTAGGCACATCCTCTTTCAGCTGGACTGCCTCAAGTCCCAGAGAAAGGAGGTGCTGGATATTGTGATGCCAACTGTGAGAAGATCTGCTTGGTATGCCCACAGTGAAGTCATCCTCCAAACACTACTCTGCTCTGAGGATCAGAAGGAGAGGATTGAAGGGGTGGAGAGAATCCTGGCCATCAGAGGAGAGGGGGACCCGGACACTCAGCTGGAGGACTCCTCTGTTAGGAGCAGAAGGACACCTGACATCAATTGTGATGCTTCCAGCATCGGTGACTTGATCAGCTGGTCAGAAGGTGTGTCAGAGCCACCTCTCACCTGCTCTCTACGCACCTCAGAGGTGAAAAACTTCATCAACACCCCCATGGAGGTGCGCAACTGGCCTTGCCACACACAAAGCATTGAGAGGGTTGTTAAAATGGTGACTGAGGCTTCTGCTAAGTACTTCTCACAGGAAAAGAGGGATGGAGGGATCAGGGCTCAGGAGACCAGCAGGAAGCTGATGTCCAAGTCTGAGTCAAAGCAGGATTTGTGCAACCTGGCAAAGTTCAAGATGTCAGGAGAATGATCTTTGTAATTATATCCAGTGATATACATGCAGTTCACTTATTAATAAATATATGTAAAGTTGATTTGGCCTTGTCAATATAAATGATTTACCTTATATCTTTTAATATATTATAAAGGGGTTCAAAAGGGTAAAATTGGCAATTTAGAAATACAAAATGATGTAGGTTAGAGTTATCCTATCCAAAAAATAAGCTCATATTTGAATTCCCCATGTAAAAAAACATAATTTAGACACCCCTGATGGTAGGATTTCCTTCAGATTCATGTTGTCACCTGAGTACGACCCGCCCTAGTACTGTACTATCAGTAGCGTTCATTTTGATTATTAAAGTTGATATTCTAAACATCAATGTTAATATGTACTGTCTACAACATTCTTTACGCACTTCGAATAAGATGTTTGTATATTCTTCAAATTTGCAAAGTTGAAAAAAATTGTATTTACGGCTTCTGGATTAAAAGTTATTATTATTTTTTATGTGAGATGGTAAAGGTCAGGTTAGGAGTGCTAGAAATTGTTACAGTTCTCAGGACAACTAATGTTGACCATTGCGTTGACTAATAGCTTATTATTAGCAGCAACATCAGGTGTCAAACCCCTGACCTCAGCGACGATGTTACTCAATAAGCGACTAACGCTTGCATAAATGTGTTTACTGTGTATGCTTAATTCAATTATTCCCATGTTATCAATCTTCAAACAGGCTATTAAGTATTTGGATTTCTTATCCCATACTGAACAAACATTTATTTGAAGATCATTTTGACTTTATTTAATAAAACTGTAATGAAGACAGGAACGATAAACACCAAGTTTTTCAATCAAAACCTTGACTTCGAACGTTGTAGTGGGAAGAACGCTTTGTAAACTGTGCGATGGATGTCTCAGTGGCAGCGATTCGAATCCAGTAAGGGTATAAAAACTCATAAATTTGTTTCTGTACATATACGTGTTCACATTGAGTATGTTAAACGTAAGGGTAAAATAAAAATTATAATGTAAAAATGACATTTCAGGAGATTAAATAAATTCAGCTTGGCTGAAAGGCATATCAAAAAGAATTAAGAAAGGTACAAATTAAATGGACTTATCCTCAGCAGAGAAACAATACTGACCTCAACTGACTAACATTTGTTTAAAGTGTTCCTGAAGAAGTTTAATCCCAAACATGCTTGTTTGGGATAAAACAACCACGGATTTATTTTAGTACATTCAATGAAATATTATTATAGTGGTTTATAGAAATATTTTTTCACCAACTGGAACGGACCTCTCCTTAACAGAATACTATCAAGTGTAACGTATGTAACATGCCATAGTTAAACAGTATAGCAGCGAGTTTAGTATGAAATAATATTTCCTCAAATGTCCTCTACGCAAGAATATATTGCATAATAAAATTATTTACTTGTATAGTAATTGAGAATAATATTTAATTGATTGGAAATACAAATAAAAAAGCAATAACACTAATCCTTAAGTATAAACAAAAGTTTAATTAAAAATTATGTAAAACGCATGTACTTATACAATTATCAAAAGGTAATTAATGATAAAAAACTTAAAAATAATAATTAGTTTAGGTATAAAAAATGTTTACTTTCGGAATACTATTTATCACAAATAATTTTAACAAATTATATTAAAAATGTTTTAAAAATAATAATATAAATTTAAAAAAAGGGCTAATAACTGATGAAATAAATTTAAAATTTCCACATATTTTTATTATTAGGTTAGATACACTAATTATTATCAAATACGCTTCATTTTTCGTTTCCTTCGCGAACATAACGAGTTCCATTAATAAAAATCTGCGTTTGTTCGTAAATAAGCGTATATTTGAGAAGCGAATGAAATAACCTCAGAGGAAAATTATTCCCAAGGGATAACTGCAAATGCAATGTTCCTCGGAGTTGCATAACATCTCATTTTAATCAATTATTATTATTTGTGAATATCACCTACAGCCTATTTTATTAAAAGTAAGGTGTTCCATCGAATGAATACAGATTTTACTAATGCAGAAATTCTTACTGGGTTTGGAAATATGTAATATGAAAATGAAAATGAAAAGGTTTATTGGCAGACTATAGTCCATATGACAAATATTATTAATACAATGACAGTTCATATACTAAGGATAGAAATATATACAATTGATTAGAAATAATACTGCACTGTCGAAGTTAAGTGGAGCTACAGACAGACGTTTTCGTACCAAGAAGTCCATAGCTTAGAGGATAAATGGCAGGACTCATGGATAGCTTGGATGATCGGGTTGGTTGATTTTTTAATTCTTTGCATTAGACTTTGTTGAGCACGTCTTGTTACCTCCGGAAAGCTCAGAACATTGCGGGTGGCAAACATTTGTGAAGCTGAGCATCTCGGGGGTAATTTATGTAAGTCTAAAAGACCTGTTGTACAGCAAGTTTAGAGTTCTGCGAGAACCTTTTTTATAATTCACCCACAGTTGCTTCCGTATATATTACTGCAGAAAGCACGAAAGAGAGTGTCTTTATCTTCACTTGTACAGAATCGAAAGTTCCTTATGGTCATATTCGCTTTAGCACACAGGCTTCGAGATTGTTTTCTTATATCCGAGTCATCACTCAAGGAGCTGGTAATAGTTTGACCCAAATACTTAAACTCTTGTACTTCCTCAATTACTTCACCATTCATTTTAAACCTTATATCAGCTGGCTGATTACAGCTTTTAGGATTAAAATGCATAACCTTAGTTTTTGTAACATTAAAAAGAATATCATGTTTCTGCGAATACACTTCGCAGACTTTTAGTAGCCGATCCAGACCTTTAACAGAGGGACTTATTAACACCATATCATCGGCATAAATTAAGTTATTTAACCTTGTGTTATCTATACAACATCCCAGTGTTGCCTCATTAAGTGAAGCAATTAATCCGTCGATATACACATTAAACAGCATAGGGGAGAGCAAGGAGCCTTGTCTCACCCCGCAAGAGGAGCCAAAACACTCGGATAGTACAATGGTACATTGCCCGACCTAATGGTGAAAGATTGGTGGGAATACCAAAATTTCAATACGTTTAATACGTACATGGGAACCTTCCTGTCTTCTAGTTTTTCAAATAAAATATTGTGGTTCACCCTATCATATGCCTTACTTATATCTAGGAAACAGCTATAAATAGTTGAATTACTGTCAATGTATTTAGATATTGTTTCTTTAAGTACATAGATACACAGGTCAGTTGAGTGGGACCTTTTAAAGCCAAACTGATTAGGAGATGTCCAGAGGAAATCATTTAATCGGCGTAACAAGAGTTTTTCTAATAGTTTCGAAAAGCAGGAAGCGACAGCAATAGGCCTGTAATTATTGCTGGACAGAATGTCTCCGTACTTATTTTTGA
This sequence comes from Bathynomus jamesi, assembly GCA_023014485.1. Classification (NCBI taxonomy): domain Eukaryota; kingdom Metazoa; phylum Arthropoda; class Malacostraca; order Isopoda; family Cirolanidae; genus Bathynomus; species Bathynomus jamesi. Next base: position 1,022,562 of record JAJOZX010000236.1, read on the forward strand.
CCAGGGGCAAGATATATACCCTCATGAACTCTGCAGGGATATAGCTATGAGCCAGCATGGCTGATAGGAACAATGATATATGCAGACATACTACGTCATTTGCATATTTTAAGTGTTCATTCGATAAGTCATCTACCCCTGACGCAGAATCAGTCTTTAACTCTTTAATTAACCTCTTTACTTCAGAAAATGATATCAAAGTATTTTCTCTTGTCCCTCCCACAATCGTTTCGCTGCAATCTATCTTAAGATTATCCCTACTCACACTGTTAAGAATGTTAGAATAGTGGTTTTTTCCACAGCTTTGCAATTTCATCCTCCCCCGACACCCCATCGATTGTCGGAGGGAGGACATTTTTGACACCCGTTTGATTCTTAACAAATTTCCAAAATTTGTTATTATCGTTATTTATGCGAGCTTCACAGGCTTTTGATGCTCGAATAGACTCTTCTTCCTGTTTACATCGCCTTATGGCCGCCTTATACTGACCCCACTTCTACACATATTCAAGTATACTGATCCTAATCTGGGTCTACCATGAAAGCACCACAAATCATAGGCGTCTTTCGATTCCCTCTTCAGTGGGGCAATAAAATCATTCCATCCAGGAATAATCTTAGTATGATAGTTGTAAGATTTAATCAGAGGGCTTCCTGCTTCTCTTAACAGGGATATTATCTTACTATAATACCTATCTATGAGTTTACAGTGAGAATCATTTGAGCAAGAATTATTACAGGCAAAGTGCAAAATTTCTAAATTATTAAAGAGGTGACTTATTCTGTCTTTGAATTCTATTCTCTGCTGCATCGTAACATTGGACCAATCGACGCGATTATTCTTACCTATTGAGTTCTTGTTAAGTCATGTTGCGCATAAATTGGTAACGTTAATTAATATTTCTAATGGTCTATGATCAGAAAGAAGGAAATCATGCAGAATATGAACTCTAATAATTCGATCCTTTAGATTATTACTAGTGAGACAATGATCAATCCACCTGGTGGTACCACTCATATCACTAACGTATGTAAAATTACCACTGGCTACCCCTAATACATCTACATCATTTACACTTAAATTGGCCGACTCGCACATGTTACCCAATTCTACAAAGAATTCCGAGTTCACATGTGGGTTAAAGTCCCCAATTATTATACAGTGAGAATATTTGGGGTTATCTGATAATGACTTAATTTTGTACAGCAAATCAATATATTCATCTAGATTACTGCCATTGTTATATGGTAAATAGCAGTTTACAATTAATATGCAATCATTGTTCACTTGTAATTCAATGCCTAACAACCTTACATTATCGCTTGTTAAAAATTTTATATGTTTTGACAAATTTTTCCTTATTAAAAAAGCAACACCACCAAAAGGCCTACCATACATTAATTCATCTGACAAGTCTACTGCTGATGATGCATGGTACATAAAGTCATCATGGATGGTAGAGAAGAATTTTAGCTCTTGCTTAGGTAGCCAGTGCTCCTGCAGGAGTATCAAATCTGCACTGTCGCAGAGTTTATAAACATCTATAGTTGAATTCCTCACTGACCTTACATTATATGAGACTATTTTCAACAAGTTATTCGCCATGACTGATAGAGAATTTATTATTAGTAAGATTATTATTATTTTACACAGTACAACTTTCAGGCATCACAGTTAGGGCGCCTATTATTATTATTATTATTATTATTATTATTCTTATTATTATTTTGCCTGTTATCAAATCTCCTGGAAAAGTGACTAAACTCCTTAACAATAATACCGTCTGGCCATTGACTCATATTATACGGGTTGAAATGCGCATTTACACCTTTAATTATTACTTTAAATGAGTTATAATACGGAGATTTCGTGTTTAGTTTATTAACTATCAATATACTGTGTTCACCAATGACTTCTTCCATCATGTGTCGAATATCGCTTGCCTCGTTCGAGAGCTGAATTCGCGACACAAAGAGGGTGAGATTCCCCATCGGTGGCCTCCCCGCGGAGACCGGTTGAGGAAACCTTCGGGAAGGGCGCCTGTTAATAGTTACCCACCCGTCGTCCTCCTCCCTCGATCTCCATGAGGCAGGGTTCGCCTGCCTGGGGAATGGGTGGCACAACCTTTGGGGGATAGGAGGCCCCTCCCTTACTCTGTGGCTTGGTGAGGGTTTGTTAGCGGTGTTTATAACCTGACGGCCGCGCGTGCCCCTCCTTCTTCGGTGGGTGGGGGGGGGGGAACTGCGCTCCGAGTGAGGCGTAATCGAACACCTCTCTTCTGCAGTGGGAGGCAGGGAAGAGGGCAATGATGCCTCGTCTCTCGGCATTGGACCGTCCCTGTTCCTCATTGTGAAATCGGGAGCAGGGGTCCTTTCCTGAACGGGAGGGGGGTTGACCGCTACCCCTGCATGCTGCGTTTCCACCCCACCTTCAGGGGGGAGTTGGAGGCGGGGATTTCGTTTCCCTCGCTGCCCGACGCGCTTCTTGGAGATCTGGCTTGCTGAACTACTTCCGAGTAACTGGGCTTTGGGAGGAGCGTCTCTTTCAACGCATCTAACTCTGACCGGAATTGTTCTAGCGAAATCGCGTTTTTCTGATTTGACACCACGTGTTGGTGTTTCAGTTCAACTATCGACTTTTGTACCTCATTATACTGTTTGAGGAGCACCGAGACGTCTACGTACCCATAGAGATTACCGGTATTCTATGGAAGTTAGTAACGTAAAAGGTAATATTGTTCTCATTATCCCGGAGGGTCGACACTTTATTTATAATGTCTTTCAGGGTATTCTCGTTTCTAGAATTACCTCTACGAGTTGGGAGGGTAGCACTGAACAGGGTGTTTAATTGTACCCTCGCATGTTCTATTTCTTCTGAATCATAAAAATCATGACAGACAGATACAAGAAGGTCTGACCTAATATGATCTACTTTGTCAAATATAAAACATAACAATGGATTTTCTACAAGATTTACAGCAGACGACCCCATTGTATCTGTAACGGCTTGCGGGGGAGCGTAGCTGGTGAGGGAGGTTGGGGTGGAGATGGGGGGGAACGCCGAAAGGGGTCCCACTTCACGTCCCTTTAAATCATGCTCGGGATACCAACGGTTCGATGCTCAGGCACCTTTTCACATTAATTATGTAACTATTACTAACTATGACACAAAAAGTATGTTTTTTGTCGTTATTATTAAACGAATATTTTGCAAATGTGTATATATGTATTTTTTTTCTTTTCAATCTTTCTGCTTTATTTTTTCGTATTTTTATTTGCATTATTTATTTATTTTTTACTTATATTTTTTTTGTTTCGATAATTATAATGAGTGTATTTCCTCGTGAATCATTTGTCTCTTATAATTACACAAGTCTGAGAAAGAGTGATAATACTGATAATGCTTATGTAATTTTTTATATATATAGCGATTAATTTTTCAAAATACCACGTATTTTTTATAGTTTTTTAAAAATAATTATTAAAATTCCGAACACTTTCGATCACACACACACACACACACACACACACACACACTGGCTTTATAAATGCAAATATATTTTATATAAACCCGTTAATATTAATTCATAATAAGCTGTATACGCCACTGTCCATATCAAATTTAACAGCACACAATTATATATCGAACAACAAGAAACAACATTCGCCATTATGCATCTGACAAAACAATTCAGTCACAAATTTAGGATTTGTTTCGTACTGTTAAACATAGTAACAGACATTTCTAACACAATTTGGAAGATGAATTTAGAAATTACAAGCTAATATTTAGTTATTAAAGGGAATGTTACTGTAATTTCTACCACTTGAGACTCTTGAACCTCTCACATACAAACGCATGTTCATGAACAGAAGATCACTTATTTGCATTCCAGTTTCTGGAATGACAACACTGCTTTCGAAATAGATAATTATGGAATCGTTAGTTTTACATTTCTTTTATATCCTTGCAACAGTTGGTATTCGTAGTTTTATATATGTTATAATGTTTGTTATAATGTTATAATGTTTCAGACCAACAAAGACCCTAGAATCCACTCATGGCTGGTCTACCTAACTGTGTTCGTAATTGTGTATTGTGCATGTCCTCCGTGGTGGCGGAGAGGACCTACAATTTTATGTGGATTCCGAACAACAAAGCCTTAATTTTACTACCTTAAACTATACCCAATCTATCAACATATGCGTCTAATCGATTTTTAAACATGTTTATAGACGTGCTACTAATTACTTCTACCGGCAAACTATTCCAGCTTTTTACTATTTTATGCGTAAAAAAGTTTTTGTCAACTGCTGTCTCGAACCTTCTACTTGTCAACTTACACCCGTTATTTCTAGTCCTATTATATTGAGATATTTCGAAAAAGCTATCTTTATCTACGTTATCGAACCCATTCATAATTTTAAAAATCTGGATTAGATCACCCCTTTGCCTCCTATTCTCGAGTGTAGTCAATTTTAACTCCTTAAGCCTATCCTCGTACGACTTCGACCTAAGCGACGGAATCATCTTAGTTGCTCATCTTTGAATTCTTTCGATTTTGTCCATATCTTTGCGCATATGCGGATTCCAAAATTGGATCGCGTACTCCAAATGGGGTTTAACTAATGATTTATAAAGAGGAACAATAATATCAAGCAATTTGTACTCAAAATTCCGAGCTAAAAACCTAGCAATTTGTTCGCTTTATTGACCGCTGCTGTACTTTGTTTCGCCACTTTTAAATCACCAGTGACTATAACTCCTAAATCTTTTCCTTGCTCTACGTTTGCTAACTCCTTCCCTGACATACTATACCAAAATTACTGTTACGCGAACCTATATGTAAAATTTTGCACTTATCGACGTTAAATCTCATTTGCCATGTGACTGACCAATCAACGATTTTATTCAGATCTTCCTGGATTTTACCGCTATCTTCGTCATTAATCGCCCTACCACCAAACTTCGTGTCATCCGCAAACTTTGAAACTGTACTGACTAGGCCGACATCTAAATCGTTAATATATATAAGAAAAAGCAAGGGCCCAATACAGAACCCTGAGGAACGCCGCTCGCTACATTAGCCCAACACGACTCCGCTCCATCAACGACCACCCTCTGTTTCCTACCTCGCAACCACTCTTCTATCCAATTTATTACTACACCCCTGATTCCATGAGCCTTAGTTTTTTCAATGAGTCTTTTGTGCGGTACGGTGTCAAACGCTTTTTGAAAATCTAAATACACTACATCAACCGCCTGATGACTATCGTAAACTTCAACTACGCTTTGGAAAAATTCTAAAAGATTAGTTAAGCAAGATTTGTTCCGCCTAAAACCGTGCTGCGTATTTCTAATTGATTCCAGTAGCTTACCTACAACAGACGTGAAACTGATTGTCCTATAACTTCCCGCCGCACTTTTATCGCCTTTCTTAAAGATAGGTGTTACATTTGCTAACTTGAAATTACCTGGTACGCACCCCTCAGAAATAGACGCATTAAAAATCTTTGTTAACGACACAACAATGCTTTCCTTTAATTCTTTTAGTTGTATGGGATATATGAAATCCGGCCCCGGTGATTTACGCATTTTCATTTTATCAATATAGCGCATTACCTCCCTTTCACTAACCACAATATTATTCAAAGTATTACCATTATCAAAAGGTATTATGTCTATGACCGTAGGGATATTCGTTACATCTTTTATAGTAAAAACTAACGTAAAAAATTCGTTTACCAAGGTAGCCATTTGCTTGTTTTCAGAAACTAGTTCTCCGTTAAAATTTTTCAACGGCCCATTGTTGACGTATTGAAAGAATCGCTTGGGGTTTTCTTTGCCGTCACCAGCTATGGAGATTTCAATTCGCGCTTGGACTTTTTTATTACACTTTTCGCTTCATGCCTTAGAGATATGTAGTTGTTTCGTAACCACAAATTATCTTTATCGCACTTATGTAACCTATAAGTCCTCTCTCTACTCTTTATAATATCTCCTACTCTAGAAGTAAACCACAAGGGCTTGTTGTTTACTTTCGCACGCTTAATCTTGTACGGTACATATTCCTCATTTATAGTTCTGAATACTGTTTCAAACGATTCTCACATTAGTTTTGCGTTGGAGATCCCCATTACGTTTTCCCAATTGATGTGTGACAATTCATTTCGAAATTTACAAAAGTCTGCGTGCTGGAAGTTAGGAATTTTAGTCGAGTTAGTTGGTTTCGAGTGACTTACTGAGAGAACAAACTCTACCATATTGTGATCGCTATTGCTTAACAGTTCTATTACTTGGAGATTCGTGACTAGCCTATCATCCATAGTTATTACTAAATCTAAAATACTGTCCAACCTCGTAGGTCTCCCAACCTTTTGAATAAGAAAGCTATCCTCGAGGAAATTAACTAAATGGTTACCTTCCGCGTCTCCCTGCACTGTATCGTAATTCACGTTGGCGCAATTAAAGTCACCCATAACTAACGCCTGCTCACTACCTATTATTCTCTTTAGTTCACGATATAACGCTTCGTCCGTATCAGCTGTTTGATTAGGGGGCCTATATATATAACCGTAACAACAAGTTTGAAATCGTTCAATTTAAGTTCTGCTGTAGTCGAATCTATCGGTTCTGGAATTCTGTGCTTTACTTCTTAAACGTTCGCAATATTATCTTTAATATACAACATAACACCGCCTCCTCGCCTACCTATTCTGTTTTTAACAAAAAGTCTATAACCTCTAATTTGATACTCCCCTACAAAGTCACGTGTTTCAGTGCTAAGCCACGATTCATTTATCGCAATTAAATCAGTCTTTACAAGCAATTAAAGAAAAAAATTCGTTTATTTTATTTTGTAGGCTACGAGCATTTAATGATAGAACCTTCAAATTGTTTGTAATTGCGATACCTTCGCAGCGCAAGGAAAATTTTAGGAAATTACGCCGAGACCGTTCGAGTTACGGCAGCCTGAAAAGAAGAGACAGTATTATGAAATAGTCTTCCTAAACGCGCAGCTCCAACGTTATTAAGATGAAGTCCATCTCGGAGGAACAAGTCCCTCCTGCCGTAGAAACTGTTCCAAAAATTCGCAAAATGCACTCTTTCCTGTTGGCAAAGAGACTTTAGGTTATTGTTGATATAGGTCGCCTTGCTGTAGAAATCGCTACGTTGGATAATTCGAGGAAATATACCTGTTAAAACAATCTTATTAGGTTTTCCTTTAGTCGCTCTAGTAAGTCCCTGTACCTAGCCAGCAGCTCTTCCGATCTAGAATTTAAAACGTTATTAGTACCGACATGAATAACATACGTTGTGTCCTCAGAGGTTCCGTCTGTAAAATGGTCAACACTATTAGTTATATCCTCCACCCTTGCACCAGGGTAGCAGTAACGGCGCCTCCGACGAGGGTTTCTCCCACAGAATTCCTCGAGCTGCCCTCGAACAATGGAATCGCAAACGAGTCGTATTTCCGGTTCATCAGCATCTTCGAAACCTAAAACAGAAAACTTATTGTTTGTTATTACTGGTAGACAAGTCTTAGGTTTTCTCAATGGGGCTCCATTACATACTTGAACGAAGGGTTGGGAACTAGGGGAAGAGAGAGGGCTATTAGTGCTATTTATATTATTAGTAGAAACTGAGGCAGGAGGGGTCGTAACTAAAGTCTCAAGGGATTCTAATTTTGCCGTCAGGAGCATCACCCTTTCTTCAAGCCTCACTCTGGCCTCCCTTTCACGTTCTAACTTTATTCCATGCTTGAGCACCACCTGCAAACTAACTGTTCATTATTATTAGCCAAAGTAAACGCGTAAGCGGCAAATTTCCCTTCACAGCGACTGCAAGTACTTGACGGAGGTGCCATGCTATTAATTAATTAAAAAAAAAGAGCGTTTGGAAATTAATAAATTATAACGTAGGTCTACCGCGTGCTTATTGTGTAGTCACCTGCGCAAGCCCGCAAAATTGTTCTTGAAACGCAGAAACAGGTTCTTGTAACACAAATTTATACTAAATGAATATATACTTAATTAAGCTACCGACGAAGGATCTATAAAAGAAAAAGTATTAATTAAATTTATCTGTCCGCTATTCGACCAACTTTTTTCTTTCCTTTTTCCTTTTTCCCACGGTGGGTGACCACACCCTACTTGATGATCCCAGTAGCAAGACAAAATGAACCTTACTAAACCTCGTTTTCTAATAGATTCGAAAAAAACAAACAAGGCAAACAAGGCAAAATGAACCTTATTAAACCTCGTTTTCTAATAGATTCGAAAAACAAACAAGGCAAGCCACGTACACTAGCCTTGGTTTAATCAAATAATATAGTAATGAATAAAATCAATAAATTAAATTTATTCGTTAATGAATGATTAGTAACACGAAGTAATTTAGTTAAGAATGCACCAAACACTATTTTTTTAAAGACACTTCAACGAAAACCACTTATTCAACTGGTAACACTGGACACTCGATAAAACACGTCTGTTCACAAGGAAAGACTGATATAAAGTTGTGTGTGTGTGTGTGTATATATATATTGTATATATATATATACATATATAATATATATATATATATATATATATATATATATATATATTGTGTGTGTATATATATATATATATTATATATATATATATAATTATATATATATGACAAAGAAATGTTTGTTATCATATTACACTCGTGGATTAGAACACAGAATTGTCAAAAAAAAATACGCCGTATTTGATCTTTCGCTGAATAGGTGTTGGTAACGTGTGTTTTCCCTTGGCAACAAAGGATGCGCCTTTAAAGCTCAAGGGGAGCAGCTTTAAAAGATGGCTTACCATCCCCCATAGGAAACCCCCTACTTTCAATGATTAACACCTTTCGCCCGGTACAAAAGGCTCGATGGAGAGCAGCCATAGCTCTCTTTTATTATCGTTACTCCAAAGGCACAGACGAAAGGCCTCGAGTTAAACATTAAAGTTTAGTTTATCGTAAATATCGCTAAAGTTGGTATCTCTTTCTGTGATGTTAAATGTAAGTTATATAACCAATAATAATAATAATTATACCAAAGACTTAATAATAATTAGTCAGGAGGGCCAGAAAGTTGCACAGCGCTTAGGCCAATGAATGCGACCTATTGTTCTAACTCTTGCATTACTATTATTATTATTATTATTATTATCAACATCATCGGGTTTCGAACCCCCGACTTCAGTGTCTTGACGTCATTTATAGAAAAACGGTGTTGCCCACTGAGTCACGAGCTGTGGCCTTCTAAGGGCACTGTTAGACATCATTCGGTATATGTGAATTCTTACGACTAAGTTAATGCTGATTCTCTTTATTACATGTAGCTTCAGTTTGTACTAATTATTCTTGATTAAAAATAAGAGAATTAAGTTGTCGTGGCTACAAATTAAGTTGTCATGACTACAAATTAAGTTGTCATAACTACAAATGTCTTTGCTTTGATCATTACAGCGGCTACGAGACCAAACACAATGAAAATTCTTCTCTTTTAGGTCAATTTAGGTACAGTCTACACTGAACTGTATTCCAGGTATTTTATTAAGTATCACATACCATCAAGACACTAAAGTCGGGGGTTCGACTTCAGATATTGTTGGTTAAAAATAATTCAGGAGCTAGCTTGATAATTCGCATTAGTCTGGCTCGGGCGCCATGCCAGTTTATGGCCCTACTTATTGATTTTTATCACAGGCCATCTGCTCACATATTCATTGCTCAGTAACCACTTATGACCACATACTCATTGTTCAATAACCACTTGCGACCACACCCATTCACAAACGAGAATAAAAGTTAACTATGGATATGCACCAATAATAATAAAAAATAATTTTAAAATATCTTTTGACTGGTAGGGAATAATAAGTAACTGTGACATAGATATTTCCAGCATTACCAAACATATAAATAAATATATTGATATAGATTTTCTTAATAAATCGAAACTAATTTCGAAGAAAATCGAGCACTCGTTGAATATATTAATTTAAAACATATTTGTTTAAAATTATGAAAAAAATTATATGATTATCGAACAAACATGTAACAAGAAAATATTTTACAGTCACTCAAAATTGCAAAATAGGATCACTATTGTTTAAAAATTAACGAACAAAAATTAGTCCTAAAGGACTGGAACGCTTTAAACGGGTTAATCAGTATATCAAATCCCTTACAATATTATTCACACTGGACGAAAATTCTTACACTGTGATCCCAACGACATAGCCAACTTATTAATTTTTTCCTCAAATATCCATACCAGTACAGCAATCTTCACTCCAAATGCAAGCATTACTTTACCAACAGTACATGGCCGCAACTCACACCAAATTCATTTTTCACTTTTCCAGCAACACTTCACTAGCAATTAAAAAAGTTGAAAGATAAAAACATTGACATCAACACGATCCAAGTAAAGATGTAGAAATTAGTATCAGATGAAACTCCATTTCCACTCAAGAAACTCATACAAGAGAGACTCGATAATTCGAGGCATACTCCGTGTATGACCGTGTAAAGGAAGCCAGAATATGCCCTGTATTAATGTAACAGGCAGTGGCGGCTCGTCGGTAGGCACTGCGGAACTGCAGTACCCCTAAATTTTTTATTTACAATTGAAATAATCAAGAACAATATAAGGATGAGCTCACTGAATAACTTTTTCAATAACTTTTGAAACTTTTATTCATTGCTCAATGCTCATCCTTTTATTTCAGTAATTATTTCAACCCAATCTTAGAGACAGCACCCCTAGAATTTTTAGTCACGAGCCGCCACTGGTAACAGGATAAAGTACCGTTCATAGAAATGTGAAACAACCAACCACCCGAGGTGGTAAACCGAAAGGAATAAGTTATGTGCAGACAAATCTCAATTGGATTTATTTTGTTGTTTGCTTTGTGAGCGAAAACATTTGTAAAGACTTTTCAAGTTTGAACCGTAATCTGACAAATTCAAGAATTTTGATTCAGTTGTTCAGTATACTGAAATTCTGTGGTTAACAGACTTCTGTTTGATGGAAACTAACAGTGGTATTTCTGGTCCAGTGAAAGGTCTCTTGTTTAAAGAGGTAAGAAATTACCAGTGGTGCGGCAAATATTCTGAAGTTCAAGGGGACTAGATCCCGACCGTTGGAGTGGGGGGGTCGTCCCCACGGTTTTAAAGTTGTGATGACAGCCGCCCCCGCGGCCACCCCTTGTTCTCGCGTCCCTGCTACCTGTAATTACACATGCACAAAAGTCCATTTTATTTCAGACGTATCTGTTTCACATGGATCATGCCCAAGTGTCCATCGATTTGATAAATATATCGGCGCTTATATCTTGAAAGATCCTAGCTCGAAAATTTGAAGAAAAAAACGAAAGACTGGTTTGTTTTCGTGTTTTGCACTTTGTCTCGAAAGGGTCTAGCTCTTCTCCAATCAGAAAGCATTTTTAGTATTGAGACGAATTTGAAAAAAAATATAAATATTATAGAGCAAATTAAAGAAGTACTGCTAAGTAATAGCTCATAGGTGCCTAACCAGCAGTGGTGGGCACCGTTAACCAAAAAGTTAACTTCGATAACGATAATCCGTTAACCCCAATTTTTAACTCCGATAACGATAATCCGATAATTTTACTACAAAGTTAACGGAAGTTAACGATAATCCGTTAACGATAACTATTTCTTTACTAACATTTAAAAAAATCAAGGAAAAAAGCTTTAAAACCCATAGAAAATGTTTATTTATGCAAAATCCAATAATAAATAGGTATTTAACTGTATTTTTATCAAGTTTTGCAACTTTTTTGCTTAATAACTTTTTTTTTTATTTTTAATAAAAAATGTACTGATTACATGTTTTGAAACCATTGTAACCACTAACCATTAACTAAACAATGTGCTGGTTGCCCTTCAGAAAGACCAACTTCTCAAAGTTAGGCCCAACTGCCAGTCTTAACCTCTTGGGCCTCAGGATGTCCTTGCCGAGAGAGAAGAGCCGTTCCACTGCGGCAGAGGACGGAATTGGCAGACTGAAGTTATGGCGGTTTGAATTCATTCGCGGAGCGGTGATCTTCCGTGAATGACTCCTCGCAGTTAACGTGTTAACGGACTTTAACAGACTAAATATCGAGTTATCGGAAGTTAACTGGTCCGATAACGATAAATGGAAATTAACTTCCGTTAATAGTCCGTTAAAAAAAGTTAACTTCGTTAATTAACTGTTATCGGATTAACGCTTTAGTGCCCAACACTGTTAACCAGTAAAATAACGGGAATTTATGTCACTCCTTTGCTTGTGTAGAATGATTTGGCCAATATAGTGTATGGTTACTACTCAGGGACTTAGGATAAGAAATGCGTAATTTAACTTGGAAACATCAAAAACTGAGGATGTCCTTGAAATGCTACAAAACCTACCTAGTCCCAAACTACCCTACAGCTTGGGCATCATTGGTACACTCAAACTTAAGTAATTAAAAGGATATATTCAGTAACATAACGTAAGATCTTTAACTAACATATATTTGGAAACCAAAGTCACTCGTTAATTACGGAACTAAAAAGTGAGGTTTAAAAATACACAATATTCACTATTTCGTCGCCTTGTTTTGTTGGTACACACTTGAAGATTAATAACATTTTGGTCCGGAGCCGTATTAACTTACTTCAGAACTTACGTATTTTGTTAGTCTTGTTCAAGGCCCTACTTAATGCGCGTTAGGTCACGAGGGAGTGAACCGGCTGCGGAGAAAACTTTGAAGGATCTTTGATCTCTTTGAAACCAACTTCGAGGCAGGGACGTTTGTAAGAGGTGGATTTAATCGATTGATATATACAAAACTATCCCCGATAATGTCGTGTGTTGAATTTGAATATGAAATTTAGGATGATTATTAATTGTTACTAATTATTTTAAAAGGGAACCAAATTATCTGAATGTTAATATAAAATTTTCATAAAGAATTATTTTAAAATGGAACCAAACATCATAACCCGTTGCTATTGTGGAGGCGACCAATCAAGTGTAGAACTACTAGATTTTAAAAAGGACTTTGTTCACCAGTCTCGTCACGGGGTCCTTAAGAGAACGTTGTTTTTCTGCTAAAAAAATACAGAAATTGTGATTTAAAATTTATTTAACTTACGGTGTTCTCAACGATCTAATGTTAAAATTATGAACTTACGCTCGTTTTTTCGTCATTTTTACTGTCCTTATTAAAATAAATCAGAAAATAGTGATAACTGTCGTCATTTCCACTCCCTCGTTTTGTTCGAAAAAATGTCGGCTGCAGACTCCATGTCCCTTTTGAGAACCGTCCACGTTCTTCCTGTCTGCCGTTTTATAAAATTTAGAAAGTGGTGCGAAATAAATAGTAATAGTGAAAATAACAAAGAAAAATAAATAGAAATCAAAGCGGTTTCACAACAGCAAGGATTCGAACCCGGGGCCTCTGACTCGGAGACGCTGGCATTGACCATCAAGCCACTGCAGGATAAAAGTTGACAGCAACTTTGTGCTATTTCATCACTCGAGGGCATAGGCGTAGGAGCCCGATTTTGCCCGGGGGGGCGAATGCAAGCAAGTTTTGCCGAAAAAATAAGCAAAACCGAAAATCGATTTTTAAGTCATATTTTTATTAAATACTATTTGTAGGTGTACACATCTATTCAAAGGCTGAGCACCAAACAAGTTACAACAATAGACTAAGTTGTAACAGGTTATATCAAATGGAGTACTTAAATACTGCCGTTTTGCGACAGGTTTTCCTTTCTATAATCAAAACATTGCATGGCTCATGAGCTGAAGACATACATTTCGGACAAAGAGATGATATCCTATATGAAAATCATAAAAAGTTTAGGGTGAAATCGTGGTGATTGAAAATGTGTACTGGGCTTTTGCCCGAATTTTCGGGTGTAATTTCCCGAAATAATTCAGTCGGGCTGAATATGGGGGTGGAGTGTCAATTAACCCTTTCATACCCAAATTAAGTCGAAAAGTAAAAAAAAAAAAATTGGGATATAAAAATCGTTTAATTGGACCCAAAATAACTGAAAAATATATTTTACAAAGTTTTATTGTTTATAATTAATAAAATACGAAATGTGTTAAATTTCACACACTGGGAACTGGAAGGTCTAAAATTGCTTCCAAAGTTAACGATGAAAATTTCACACACCGGGCATTAAAGGGTTAACCCCCCTGAGCCCCGCCTCCTACGCTTATGCAGTCGAGGGAAAAATAACTTTTCGCATCCAGAGTAGTTTTTACGTTGCTAACTCCCTGTGCTCGAGCGTTTTCCCTCGGGTGATGTAATGTTGCCAGGTTGTTGTGAACTTTTATCCCGTCGTAACTTAATAGTCAGTGCCAGCGTCTCCGAGTCAAAAGGCCCGAGTTCGAATCCTGGCAGAGGGTAAACTTTGCATGCATATATATATATATATATATATATTACTAAGCCATTATTATTGTCATTGTATTAATAATATTTGTCATATGGACTATAGTCTGCCAATAAACATTTTCATATACCTTTGGTAACCTTTGGTTAGCTTCCGCCCGAATTGTTCATTCTGACGAAGGTCAAGCTTTTCACTCCACTTTAGACCTACAGTTTAACGTGGAATCCGAACCACGCCCCATCAGCAACCCAGCGTCTTAACCACTAGGCCACCTAGGGTACCCATTTATCTACCAACCACTTTCTTTATTGTGTGGAAGGATGAACAGCTGGGTTTTGCTGCGCGCCGGCTGCCGTCGGGTCTCGAACCCGGGGCCGATGGATTCGTAGTCAGCGACGCTAACCACTACACCACCGAGGCGCATCGAGGCGCATATATATATATATATATATATATATCGCTTTTGGTACCAAAGAACATTAAAAGAATTATATAAAATATCTAAAAACATTTTTATTGTCGGGAAAAAGATATGTTGGTCCTGATCAGGTTAGATTACGTTAGGTTAAGTTAGATTAGGCTGATTAACTTAACAGAAACCAAACTTCGAGCCCCTCAGTTGCGTCCGAAACACTTATCCCGCCCTTCTAGCTTCGATGGCACTAGGGTTAGGTTAGGTTAGGTTAAATTAGGTTTGGATAATTAGTTTTTTAGATATATGGATTTAAGAAATGTATGTGTTTCTAAATTGGAAACCGTAGTTTTTTCACGCGTGATACTTATGCAAATTCTTTTACAATTCAAATGACGTTTTAAAAGCATAAAATATTCAATTTTATTTGATTTATCCAACTTTCAAATATATTCCATTGAATTGTATTTTAACTGTATATATATATATATATATATATATATATATATATATATATATATATATATATATATATGGGTGTTTCATACCTATAGGGTAAAATAAAAATGAGCTTGGAGTTTTAATCCACACGTTTCTCCGTATTCTAAAGAACAAGAAAACACGTTTGTGCAAGTTTGAACCAGATCGCGCTGCATTTAGAGGTCCCCAACTTTGACGACTTTTTGTCAGTTCATTTCTCGCCTGCCTGCAGTGAAGACGGTTTTCTTCGTCACTTGAGCGGTTCGTGTTGTATAGCCTATTGGACAACTATGGAGGTAATTATATATGCTACTAATTATCTCATTTTACTGTGGTATTGAAATTTATTTAATTAATGAATTGTCAAAGAGAACGTAGTGTACACGTATCAGTTTTATAAATAAAGAAAAGCAGTAACTGGGACTCGAACCAGTGTCATAGCCGTTTGGCGGCATCGCTCAAGTCGGCGTACACAGCACGCTATCCACTCCCTAGATGGTGTAGTGGATAGCGTGCTGTGTACGCCGACTTGAGCGATGCCGCCAAACGGCTATGACACTGGTTCGAGTCCCAGTTACTGCTTTTCTTTATTTAATTAATGAAATTAATTACGATGTGAAATTATTTCTGTGGAATTATTTAGTTTGTTTTCTTTTCCAGGTGTCTACCAGAGCGAAAACAGAAGTGTTTCTTATTGGCCAGACGGATGCGAACATCACATCAAGTGGCCTTCCAACTCAGTTGCAAGTACTCAAAAAGTACTTTTACCACCAAAAGGAGCAAAAATTTGGACGTACTAAATGCCTGAACCTGTGCCTGGATGCCTGTCTCATATTTTGGGAGAGAGCGAGAATCCCCATGATGCGTCGAGATTCGGCCTTGAGGAAGATGGAATCCCTTCTCAAGGAATACGACCGGCTTGTGAAGCACAAGTCACATAAAGCAGAGCCCTTCCGAGTGAAGGAGGCGATGTTCAAGGAGGCAATAGCGAAGGAGATCATGGACATTGCTCATTCACAGGTTAAGGAAATGATGAAGAATCATGAGGACATCCACTTTCTCGACATGCAGCGTGAAGATCCAAATTCCTGCAGCATGGGCCCTGTTGACATGAAGCTTCACTATAAGGAGATTAGGAAAAGGAAGAGGCTGGACAAGATTAAGGAACAACAGGAGAAGGCCAGGAAGGAACAAGGAGCTGCAGAAGATACGGGGGCTTTAGTGATTTCAACTTCGTCAGAGACTGACTCAGATGTCGTTGACCCAACCGTGGAAGTTTTTCCATCCTCCTCCAAGGGAAATACCAAGAAGCGACGCAGGAATCTGATCTCACAGGATGTGACGACTACCTACGATCGGCTGAATATTTCGCGCTCACCAAAGAGTTCAACTGTTCTCTGACGAAGAACGAAGAGCAGAAGCAGTATTTGCTCAAAACTGTGATGCAGCATAGGGCGAAATACCCGAATAAAACCAAGAAGGATTTCATGGACAAATGATTCGCAAGAAGTGGTTATGTTTTTTGTATCTTTGTGAAAATGTGTAGTGAAATGGTACTCGTTTGTTGAATAAAAATTCATTGACAGATTTTTGTTTAATTTTTTCCGTTTATGATCTGCCAGAGCATCAAACTGGGGACCCGTAAACTTTAAACTATTGAATTAATACTTCGGTTTATCAGTCTCCTCAGCAAATGGAACAAGGGGATCCATGTGGATTAAAATTTTTCCAAACTTTTAATTTATGAAACACCCTAAATATATATATATAATGTGCGTGTGTGTGTGAAAAATGCTAAAAGTAAGTGTTTTTGGGTCTGGCTTAATGCCAACAAACTATCCCTAAATATTAAAAAAATCCTAGCTTATATGAACAAAAATAATAGCTGGTAAAATAAAACCAAATAGAGCAAGGTCAAGGCATCTAAGGTTGTTAAGATACTCAATAAGCAACGTAATTAATATTTCGATATTTTGATTATATAATATTTAATTATATTTCAGCGTCTAATACCCAAATAAGTACGAAGGTATAATCTTAGCTGCATACCTACAGTATATTTAATTATGTGTAATTATGTGAACGTGTAATGTTAGCCGAGTAGCCTAACAGTATGTATTTCTAAACATATGTTTGTAGCTTACAACAGATAATCTCCATGTAATTCTCTCTCTTTATCTCTGTATTTTTAAAGTTACAGTAGTGTACATAACTTCGCTACTCTGCATTATCTATCGAGATTTACCTTACAACTCCATCCTGCCAATGGAGCATAAAATTGGCTTGTTAATGGCAGTTCTTTGCTATGTAAATATATGAAGGCATTATCGTCCCATTTGTCCGAATGTATAATAGGCATGTTTGTATATATGTTTGCGGGTGCGTATTTATGAATATGTGCATGTATGTGTGGTGTATATATATATATATATATATATATATATATATATATATATATATATATATATATATATATGTGTGTGTCACATGTGCATGTATGTATGTGTGTGTGTGTGTGTATGTATATATACTTCCTGTAATAAATGATGCGCACCATCAACTCGTATAAAAACAATAATAAATTGTAATATTGATATTATTATTATTATTGTTGTTGTTGTTGCTGTTACTATTGTTTTATATTGTCTATTTTACTGCGCTACATTTACTTAGGAATGTATTAACTGTCGCACTATATATGTATATACATTATACATGTGTGTTATTATATGTTACTCTCCGTATACTTCTGTGTACCTTATATGTATATGTAGTAAAGAACACTAAAATTATTATTATTATTATTATTATTTGGCTGGATTCGCAATTTCCACTTTGAAGTTCTGATGATTTCAAATTTAATTGATTTTTTCCTTTGACCTGACCTGACCTGACCTGAGTGAAATGTGTTTTTCTCATTTTTACCATTTCGAACAGAGCGAGTTCGTGTTAATCAAATTAAAGTTTCGTTGCGTTTCAATGTTCCCTAAATTCAGACATCAAGAGTGGAAATCAAAATGAATCGTAGGTTTTAACAAAATTAATAGCAGGTCTTGATTTTAACGTGTTTTACTTTTACTTTAAATTATAATTACTATTATTACTTATAATAATTACTTCTAATTACTTATAATGTTATAAATTGTCATTGAATATTGTTACTGCTTTCGTTATTGCATTTATTTATGAAAATGAAAACGTTTATTGACAGGCCATATGACAAATATTAATAATACGAACTGACAATAGAATACAATGATAATTCAAATACTAAGGATAGAAATACAGTTAATGAGAAATAGTACAGTAATGTCGAAGTTAAGTGGAGCTACAGACAAACGTTTTCATACCATGAATTCCATACCTTAGAAGACATACGGCAGGACTGGTGAATAACTTGGATAATCGGGTTGGTTGATATTTTAATTCTTTGCATTAGACTGTATTGAGCGCGTCTTGTTACCTCCGGAAAGCTCGGAACATTGTGGGTAGCAAACATTTGCGAAGCTGAGCATCTCGGAGGTAATTATTTAGGAGTCAAAAAGATCTGTTGTATAGCAAATTTAGGGTTCTGCCAGAACCTTTTTTTATAATTCACCCAGAGTTGCTGTCCGAATATATTACTGCAGAAAGTACGAAAGAGTGTCTTTAGCTTCACTTGTACAGAACCGGAAGTTCCTTATAGTCATATTCGCTTTAGCACACAGGCTTCGATATTGTTTTTTTAGATCTGAGTCATCACTCAAGGCGCTGGTGATAGTTTGATCCAAATACTTAAATTCTTGTACTTCCTCTATTTTGAAACTAATATCAGCTGACTGATTACAGCTTTTAGGATGGAATTGCATAACCTTAGTTTTTGTTAACATTAAAAAGAATATCATGTTTCTGTGAATATAATTCGCAGACTTTTAACAGATAATCCAGACCTTTAACAAATGGACTTATTAACACCAAATCATCGGCATAGACTAAGTTATTTATCTTTGTGTTATCTATACAACATCCAAATGTTGCCTCATTAAGTGAAGCAATTTATCCATCAATATATACATTAAACAGCAGAGGAGAGAGCAAGGAGCCTTGCCTCACCCCGCAAGAGGAACCAAAACATTTGGGTAGTACATTGCCCCACCCAGCAGTAAAAGATTGGTGGGAATATCAAAATTTCAATAAATTTAATATGTACATGGGAACTTTCCTGTCTTCTATTTTTTAAATAAAATATTGTGGTTCACTCTATCATATGCCTTACTTATATCTAGGAAACCTCTGTAAATAGTTGAATTACTGTCAGTGTATTTAAATATAATTTCCTTCAATACATAGATACACAGATCAGTTGAGTAGGACCTTTTAAAACCAAACTAATTTGGAGATGTCCATAAGGAATCATTTAATCGGTGTAACAAGAGTTTCTCTAGTAGCTCCGAGAAGCAGGAGGCGACAGCAATAGGGTTGTAATTATTGTTGGATAGAATGTCCCCATACTTATTTTTCACAATTTTTTTTTGTATACCCAAATGCCTCTCCCACCGCAGTGAGGTCGCGTCAGGAACAGGCAAGAAGCGCCTCAATTGCTCACATTCACTTCATCAGCTGTCATGAGAATAATGAACCTGCCTCAGGGCAACATCATCTACAGCCCAGCCCTGTAGACTACTCCACGGTTTACCCAGACTGTGTCATACACCCTGAGGCGGCACATTGCCAGCCCGTCGCCGCCCATATACCACATCGCTCCACTTTTTTCTATCCAGCGTGCGTCTTTCACCCTTCCAGACGTCCAGGCCCCGCTGACCCAAAGCTTCCCTCACCTCATCCCTCCATCTCCTCCCCGGTCTACCCCTCCCCTTTCCCCTCCTCCTCCGATATGTAAATCCTCTTTACTATCCTCTCCTCACTCATCCTCGCCATATGCCCAAACCATTTTAACACCCCCACATCTGCTCTCGCCACAAGATTCCTTCGACTTCCACACCTCTCACGGATAACAATGTTTCTCACATGATCAATCCTCCTCACCCCACAGATTGTCTCAAGCATTTCATTTCCAGTAAATCCACCCTTTTCCTTTTCTTCGTATTCGCCACCCATGCCTCACATCCATACAACACTGCTGGCACTACTATACCTTCATACATACCCATTTTCGCACCATATCTTGTTCCAAACACTTCTTAGGGCACCAAGTACTTTGCCCCTTCTTCCACCATGTGACTCACCTCCGCCTCCATAGTCCCATTCCTCGCCACATCCACCCCTAAGTACCTGAAACATGCTACTTCTTCCATTTCCTCACCATACAAACTTACACTCAGTCGCTCACGAACCTCCCTTTTACAGTACCACATAACCTTAATCTTATTCACATTTACTCTTAGTTTCCTTCTTTCGCACTCCCTCCCGAACTCAGCTTGACCACAGCTTGAGACTGTGGTCACCATGATCTTTTCAGACCAAATAATGTTATTAATTAATGAAATTAATAGAGTGAGTTTTCTTCCTTTATTAAACAAAATAAATGATATATAAATGAGACAAAATAAAAGTTGCAGTCGTTTGAATGCAAGTTCAGTTGAAATGTATAAATGTGCACTTGATTAATGACTTCAATATTATAATACGCGTGAGGTAATGAAAGTCTTTATATAAAGTTAGATGAATGATCACCAGGTCAATGGGGCCTGTTACAACGCTGTTTACATGATGAGAACGAATGTGTCACTGGTGATTTTCTTGGAGAGAGAGGTGAGATGCGATTGAGGCGTCGTGCCCGAGAATCCCTTATAACGAGGTCGAACACCATCTTCATCTTGAATGTTATTTCTCACAAGTCAAAAGGAAAATCGCAAAAGTATTTAAAGGCGTCTCTGTCGATAATATATATACACACCTTGGTTAACCTTGGTTTTGTTTCCGCCTGAATTGTTCATTCTGACGAAGGTCAAGCTTGTCACTCCACCTTTGACCTATAGTTTAACGTGGAATTTGAACGACGTCCCACCACCAGCCCAGCGTCTTAACCACTAGGCTACCCAGGGTACCCATTTATCTACCAACCATTTTTTTGTGGAAGAATGAACAGCTGGGTTTTGCTGCGCGCCGCCTGCCCTCAGCGGGTCTCGATGTGGGCTGATGGATTCGTAGTCAGCGACGCTAAGCACCACACCACCACTTTGGCTACAAACACTCCGAGATTACATTAAATGGTCGACTCCATAATCTATCGACAAATATATTGTGGGTGATATTGTTTAGGTTAGGTTAGCATAGGTTCTATTACGGTAGTTTAGGTTAAGTTAGATTGTTAGTTTTTTTATTAGAGTATCGATGTTATTATGGTCTTGTCGATCCAATGGATAGACATTCCAAACCTCGACCGTTACAGTTTCCCTTTGTGTTACCATGGTGATAAAAACTCCTTCAAAAATATTAATCAACAACTTAGAACTTACGATTAGTTTGCACTTGTTTTTAGTTTTCAAAGTTTCTCTCGCGAGCTTTGATGAGAAATTGCTTTTATGTAAAGTTGAGTTTCAGCCTTGGCTTCACACACACACTCCATATTCCTTTTCGAGTTTTTAATATGGAAGGTTTTTATCACAAATACTTTTTCATTTACCAAAATTTTAATTAATTATTTACTTTTTTTTTTGTGTAATTTTCGTTTTTAGTGTAATTTTAAAGTTTTTTAGTCACTTCAGTTTTAAATCTTTTTTTTTATGTAAATATTTGTGCCACTACCTGTTGTCATGATATAAGGAAGTATAGTTTATGTAATTTCTTATTAGTACATAAGTCGCTTTACCGAAGTGAGTTTCGTTATAATACTAAGGTAAAGCGACTTATGGTTCCATATATATATATATATATATATATATATAATATATATATATATACTTTTACTTTACTTTTGTTGAGTTTGAACGACGGTTCAGGATCGACCTGCGGTCGACCCCTCTGCAGCATCCCGCCTCATTTGCGGGACTTGGTGAAGGAGGGAATTGCTCTCTGATCGCCTCCTGCCCTCGTAGCCAGCCACGCATGGCTGGTCAGGGACTTTGCACAAGAATCTGTCCAGCTGGTTCTTGAAGTTATTCAGGTTGGTGTGCTGGAGATTCCTCACTTCTTTTGGAAGGACATTGAAAAGCTTTGGGCCCCGTATTCTGAGGGTATTTTCCATCCTCGTTTTCATGGCTCCTTGTCCCACCGCAGCTGGGACCGTACAAAATCTGCCTCTTCTCTCATTCCAGTTTGTTTCTATTTCATTTCTTAGGTTAGGGACAGAGCCCTCAAGTATGTTCCATATGTATATTATTGTGTACCGCTCTCGCCTTCTTTCAAGAGAGTAGAGTTCCAGGGATTGTAGTCGAGACCAGTAGTCTTCACCTTCCGTTTCCTCTATCTTAGACGTAAAAGTCCTTTGTATAGCTTCAATGCTCGCAATGTCTCTTTTTCTGTGTGGGCTTGTGAGTACTGAGCAATATTCAATTATTGGTAGGACTAGACTCTTCCATAATTTGAGCATGATGTTTGCTTCTCTGCTGCGGAAGCTCCTCCAGATGATTCCCATTATTTTTCTAGCCGTTATGATTTTGATTTTATAGTGCTCTCTGAATTCTGCATCCGACGACATTATTACTCCAAGATCCCTGACTTGTGGATTTGGTGTTATCTGTTTGGCTTGCGGAGTTTTGTACCCTTTTTTCTGTAGCTCTTTGTTATTACCATATCTTAGAAGTTGGAATTTTTCTTCGTTGAACTTCATATTCTTGTCTTCTGCCAACTGGAATAATGTTTCAATGTCGTTTTGTAGTTTTCTTACGTCATCTTCGTTCAATATTTCCTTACATATCTTCGTGTCATCTGCGAAGCATGATACAATACTGTCCTTAATATCTGCATCAATATCTGCAATCATTATTATGAACAGCAAGGGAGCTAATACTGTCCCTTGTGGGACAGAGCTCACGACTTCCGAGACTTCCGATTTAACTCCGTTTACCACCACATAAGTCGCTTTACCGAAGTGAGTTTCGTTATAATACTAAGGTAAAGCGACTTATGGTTCCATATGTAAATATTTGTGCCACTACCTCTTCTCATGATATAAGGAAGTATAGTTTATGTAATTTCTTATTAGTACATAAGTCGCTTTACCGAAGTGAGTTTCGTTATAATACTAAGTAAAGCGACTTATGGTTCCATATATATATATATATATATATATATATATATATATATATATATATATATATATAATTTATATATATATATATGGAATTGATTACAGACACCCAGAGAAATACTCTGGAAGGGGAGGAACATTAGGCAGTAGTCAGGGAGTGATGAAACTCCAGTTTCTCCTGTCATTGTCCTTCTTAGCTGATCTTTCCGTGTTTCATCTATCCTGTGAGCAGTCCAGCATGCTCTCAAATACACATTCTCCCTCTATTCCTCATTACACATGCGTGTATCTTATACACTGGACAATCTTTTCAAAATTAAAAAAAAATAACAGCGTTTTTAAGAGCCTCCAACACCTTTATTTCGGCTCTCTCTTTCTCCTTCTATGAGAGGGGGTGGCACTTTACGGGCGTTCATCCTTGCTTCCCTCCTTCCTACATAATATATATATATATATATATATATATATATATATATATATATATATATATATATATATATATATATGTGTGTGTGTGTGTGTGTGTGTGTGTGTGTGTAGCCACGAACCACAAACTACTGAAGAACTAAAAGTGAACATTCGAAATAAAATTGCCAATGTCTCTACTAGACTGTTACGTAACGTCCATACTAGTTTATGTAAGAGAATTAACATATGTAAACATCATCTTCACCTTCATTAACATTTTAATTTAAAACAAATATTTCGCATGAGAACGGAATTTTGCATTTTCACCCTGTTTTATATCTAAGTAAAATATATATAATTCTCGGCAAAAGAATAAAAATCTACAATTTAAATAACTCATAATTTATAAATAATTTATAATTCAATTTTATTAATAATATTTCGTTCTGAAATTTAACTTTAAATATTTCTGGACCAAAATTTGTTCTTTTCAGTAATTAAAAAATGAAAAGTGGAAACGCGCTTTCCACTATCATCATCTAAACTTCTAAAGTATAAATTCGAATCATGAAGGAAATCTCAAAGTTAAATAAGTTATTAGCTTCGGACACCAGATTCTCTCAAAGGAGTTCGGGATTCGATCTGTACAAATACAGAAAGTGTCACAAAATCCCAGAATATACGATACCTTACCGAATAAATGGAATGCCACACTGATGAAAAACTGCAAGAATGCAATCGCTGAGCCCCTATATTGGATATGGAGACGATCACTAGACACGGGAGAAATACCGGGCATCCTGAAGAGTGCGAACATAGTCCCAATATATAAAGGAGGAGATCGATAGACAGTACACCGTCTGTTCAATATACCTCCCTCCCCACATTCAAGTCTCCTGCGATGACCTGCTGGACTCGTAGGGCGGGTCATACTATGCATTTTTTTTAAATCAATGGAGAGGGGTGTTCAAATGACATATTTTGGTGTATAGAACACAATTGTGAAGAAAATATTTAATTCTGATAACCCTAACCTACATCATTTTGCAGTTGATTATTATTAAATTGTTGATTATTTTACTATTGTAGTTACCCCACAAATGTCTTCTCACGTTTTCTATCATGGCTGCTCACGTTATCTCTCATAGAGCATTGTTCTAACTAATTCATATAAACACATATAATGTAATTCATATAATAATAATAATATTTAAATACTCAAATAAAAAGTGTGTGCCATTCCACTTAATTGTAATTATCATACAGTTTGGTATATGAAATATTTGACGGTTTTCTGGCGCGCATAAGGCCATTTTCTGAGCCACCTTTCTCAGAGCCAGCAGCTTCGGCAAAGGTACAGAAAAACTATGATGAGATTCAAAACATTGCCCTTGCTAGTGTAAGGTATGGCATAGGGCTGAGGCCAACTGCAGCGATAGCAACAGCAGCAGCTCTGATTGACGCAGGAATCATCACAGAAGACAATACAAATAAAGTGATTGATAAGAGCAAGGTCAAGAGAGCACAGGAGAAGTTGATGAGAGAGCTGGGGGAACAGTTCGAGAAGAAGTGCAGGGAGGAGGGGGGGATCTCTTGCATCCTCTTTGATGGGCGGATTGACCTGACCAATGTGATGATGGAAGCTGAGGGCAGTGACCAATCTTTTCCCGCAAAGATCAAGGAAGAACACTATAGTGTTGTTAGTGAGCCTGGCAGCTACTATCTGTTCCACTTTACCCAGAGAAAGCAACTAAAGAGGAGTCACATGCGGAGAAGATTGCTAAGGTCCTGTTTGCCTGGCTGAAAGAGAGGGGTTATGATAAGACCTTGTTGACCATTGGAGGAGACTCAACAAATGTCAACACTGGTGTGAAAGCTGGAGTAATGCGGAAGCTGGAGCTGCACCTGGGGAGAAAGCTGGTCTGGTTGGTGTGCAACCTGCACACTGTTGAACTTCCCCTGCGCCATCTCATTGTTGACCTTGATGGCCCTACTCTGTCAGACAAAAAATTATCCGGGCCAATAGGAAAGCTCCTTGATTCTGCTACAGACTTTGATATCAATCCAAACTTCACCCGAATCTCTGTTGGCCCTCCACTGATCAAGCTTCCTGACAAGGTCATTCAAGATCTCTCAACTGATCAATACTATGGCTATAAAATTGTCTGTGCAGTCAGGGATGGAGTACTTCCTGCAGGGCTGGCTCTGTTAGAGATAGGACCAGTAAACCACAGCCGCTGGCTCACCACAACGAACAGACTTCTCAGGCTCTGGGTGTCAAAGCACGGACTTAAAGGAAAGAACCTGAAGATTCTGCAATTCATTGTGGAATTCATCATTGGAGTGTATACCCATGTTGGTTCAACGTGAAGGTCAAACACTCCTGGATCGAAGGGCCTAGGCACATCCTCTTTCAGCTGGACTGCCTCAAGTCCCAGAGAAAGGAGGTGCTGGATATTGTGATGCCAACTATGAGAAGATCTGCTTGGTATGCCCACAGTGAAGTCATCCTCCAAACACTACTCTGCTCTGAGGATCAGAAGGAGAGGATTGAAGGGGTGGAGAGAATCCTGGCCATCAGGGGAGAGGGGGACCCGGACACTCAGCTGAGGGACTCCTCTGTTAGGAGCAGAAGGACACCTGACATCAATTGTGATGCTTCCAGCATCGGTGACTTGATCAGCTGGTCAGAAGGTGTGTCAGAGCCACCTCTCACCTGCTCTCTGAGCACCTCAGAGGTGAAAAACTTCATCAACACCCCCATGGAGGTGCGCAACTGGCCTTGCCACACACAAAGCATTGAGAGGGTTGTTAAAATGGTGACTGAGGCTTCTGCTAAGTACTTCTCACAGGAAAAGAGGGATGGAGGGATCAGGCTCAGGAGACCAGCAGGAAGCTGATGTCCAAGTCTGAGTCAAAGCAGGATTTGTGCAACCTGGCAAAGTTCAAGATGTCAGGAGAATGATCTTTGTAATTATATCCAGTGATATACATGCAGTTCACCTATTAATAAATATATGTAAAGTTGATTTGGCCTTGTCAATATAAATGATTTACCTATATCTTTTAATATATTATAAAGGGGTTCAAAAGGGTAAAATTGGCAATTTAGAAATACAAAATGATGTAGGTTAGAGTTATCCTATCCAAAAACGAAGCTCATATTTGAATTCCCCATGTAAAAACACATAATTTAGACACCCCTGATGGTAGGATTTCCTTCAGATTCATGTTGTCACCTGAGTACGACCTTCCCTACCTGAGTGCTGGAGGTAGTAAAACAACTCCCCAGGCCATTTCTATTACTGGGCCATTTCAATAGTCGCCACCCCTTGTGGGGAGACACACACTCCTCCTATATGGCCCCGACCCTGATTACTATCATGACCGAGCTCTCCTTCGAGTGCCTCAATGATGGCTCGCCTACAGTCTACCATGCCGCCACCTGTACTCCATCCTGTATAGACCTGTCATTCGTCTCGACTAATGCCCTCCTAGATTTCACATGGCAAGTCCTTCAAGAGTAGGCTGACCATATTTCCTTGAGACAAAAACGGGACATTGGGATGGCAAAAAAGGGACGGGGTTATGTAATATTCTGTATTCATGAAAAAGTAAGTACATAAACATAATGAGCTTACAATTATTCTTCAGTGACAGAACCCATACAAAAATTTAGGTAGACGTAGTACTGTCCCGTTCAAAACGGTACGTATGGTCAGCCTATTCAAGAGGATTATGGTAGTGACCATTTCCAGGTTCAACTCACGCTAAATTGGCCCGACCAGACCGTTCGGGTCCCGGAAAAATGGATTATTGCCAGAGCTAACTGGTCCCGCTTCCACGACAATACATATACAACCCTTACGACTGCCCACTTCCAATCCTCCGACGAGTGCATCGCATACTTCGAATCAGTCGTTGTAGCGGCTACGTGCACTAACATTCCACGATCCTTCGCTTACCCCCGCACCCGACGGGTACTTTGGTGGACCTCAGAGTGCACGGAGGCCATACGCACCAAGAAGAAGGCTACTCGACGCTTCTACCGTACGCGACTCCCCATCCATCGCACGGAGATGCAGCTGGCCAGGGCCATCGTACGATGAAGAAAGCGCGCCTAGCTTTTGGCGTGCCTTTGTGTCCGGCATCACCACCACCACACCTTCGGCTGCCATCTGGAAAAAGGTACGGGGTGTCGAGAGGCGACATGTCCCCACGCGATCCCCGGTTCTCCGGACTAATGACGGACTTCTATACGAGCCCAAATCGGTGGCAAACCACCTAGCTTCTACCTTCGCCGCCGTTTCTTCCTCCGCGTACAGTTCCCTCGTACCCGCCCCTAATAATAGCTCCTCTTCACCGTCCCAAGACAGCACCTACAATCGATTGTTCACCATACGTGAACTACAAGCAGCACTGGCCTCACGACGATCCCCTTGCCCCAGCCCGGATGGTATCCCGTACAGCATGATCCAGCACATCCACCCTACCTTACAAATTTTCCTACTAGACCTGTAGAACCGCATATGGATAGAGGGTACCTTCCCCTCCCGGTGGAGGGAGGCCCATGTAATCCCCATCCTCAAACCTGGTAAGGATTCCCTCGATCCCATAAACTACAAGCCTATCGCTCTAACGTGTTGTGCCTGCAAAATTTTAGAAAAAATGGTCGCTACGCGACTATCCTTCCTCCTCGAAATAATAATTCCTTCCCGGCTACTTAGTCCGGCTTCAGACAATTCCGCTCCACTACTGATCCCCTCCTGCTCCTCAGCCGAGACATACAGATAGCCTTCGACAGTGGACAGTTCGTCCTATCAATTTTTTTTACATACAGAAGGCCCACAACACCACCTGTCGGGAAATAATACTCAGTCAGTTCCAAAATCTGGGTTTCGTCGGAGCCCTGCTGACCTTCATCAGGGGCTTCCTCTCCTCCCAAACCTTTAAAGTTCGGGTGGGCCCAGTCTTCTCAGATACCTTCGTGCAGGAGGACGGGGGTCCCACAGGGAAGCATCCTCAGTGTTCTATGCTTTTCCATAGTAATGAACACAGTCTCAAAATGCCTTCCACCCACCATCCGTTCTGCCATCTACGCGGATGACCTCGCGATCTACTTCGCGGGGCGGGAGCCGTCCGTCGTTCAACGGCAAATTCAGCTCGCCATCTATCGGGTGGAAAGGTGGGCAACGTCGGTGGGGTTCCGCCTCTCCACTCCCAAGACCAAGTGTATGCTCTTCAGCAGAAGAAGACCCGCAACCCTTCCCGTCCCCTCTATCACGTCATATGACGATCCTCTTGAGGTTGTATTCTCCACGCGACTTCTGGGCATGATCCTGGACCGACGGCTCAACTGGGTTCCCCACCTCAAACACCTGAAGCAATCCCTCCAACGTCCCCTCGCTCTCCTAGATCACCTCTCCCACACCACATGGGGCAGACCGACGCTCTCTCCATCGCATTTACACTTCCATAGTCCAGTCGAAGCTGGAATATGGCAGTGTCGTATACGGCTCAGCCTCCAACTCCTGCCTCCCTATCTTGGACCCGGTACTGAAGAGGGATCTCCGCCTCGCCACTGGTGCCTTCCGTTCTTCCCCAGCCTCCAGCCTCCAAGCGGAATGCAATTACCTCCCTCTCGCCCTCCGACGCGGTTTGCTCCTCATAAGGACATACCTTCGTGCGCAGAGACTACCCTCTTCGCTTCTGTGCGCGGCGATTTCTGACCTCCCACCCCAAGGACGAAGCTGGCACTTCACTGAAGCGATCTGCTCTTTCCTGGACCTTTCCAATATGCCCGCCCCCTCAGTTATCCCCATCTCATACAACATCCACCCTCCCTGGCTTCTCACCCCTATCAAGTTTTGCAGGGACCTGTGTGCCCTACCAAAGACTACCACGATCGCTACGGTATACAGGTAACTCTTCCGAGAACACGCAACCCAACACCGGACACTGTCCCCATTTATACAGATGGTTCCCGCTCGGAGGCTGGTACGGCCGCCGCAGCGGTGATACTGGCCCAGCCGCTTTCTCGAGGCGTCAGCCTGCCCCGCGAGGCTTCCGTTTTCTCAGCAGAACTCTTCGCGATTATGGAGGCCCTCGACATCGTGCGCACCCACCCTGCCAGCTCCTTTGTCATTCATTCAGATTCCCAAAGCGCACTTCTCTCCCTAGAGAGATTTAACCCTCTTCACCCGCTCGTCTGTACCATCCAGCAAACCTTCCACTTTTAACAACCTTCCGACACAAGACAATCGCCTTCTGCTGGGTCCCGGCACATGTAAACATCCAGGGTAACGAGGAGGCGGACCGCACGGCAAAGACGGCCTGCTTACTGCCGGCCTTCCCCGGCCCCTCCCTTTCTCTGACTTCTTCCCGACTCTCCGCTCCCACTTCCGCTCCATTTGGCAACCGGAACGGGACCAGGCCACATACAACAAACTCCACAAGATCAAACCGCAATTAGGATACTTTAGGTACGAGGCCTCCTCATTCTACCGGTCCCGCCATAAAGAAGTGATTTTGGTCTGTCTCTGCCTAGGACACACACGCATTACACATGGTCACCTTATGGCTAAATCGCCAGCCCTGCTCTGCCCTACCTGCCATACCCCAATCACTGTCGTACATCTCCTGGTCGAATGCCCAAACCTGTCCGCTCTTCGTCGCAGGTGTTTTCCTCTTTTGTCCAGAATTTCCATACCCGAGCGTTTAGAATCCATACTCGCCGAAGGCCCCTACTTTTCAGCGGAAACGATTTTCCTTTTCCTCGCTCATTCCCATCTACTTCATCGTATCTAAGTCCATACCCCTCCTACCGCCTATCCAGCAACTGAACCTTACTCACTTCCCTAGTCTACCATCCCCAACTCAGTGACACCACCCACCCACTGTCTCGCCGAAATATGTACCACTTTCCCTAGGTACGAATCGGCGGTAAATTAAAGAAAAAAAAAATATATATATATATATATATATATATACACAGGGTGGGCCGTAAGTTTCCATACATAGGAAAAATAAACATTTTTTTATGGACAACCATTTTTATTTATATAATATGCTCTACATGGTTGCCATGTTTTGAAAACACATTTCAATACGTGTTCCCCACTGTTGATGAACACGCATTAGCACAGTTGACGTTATGCTTGTAATGGCGTTGGTGATACGTTCCTTTAGATGATTTATGTCTCGTATCTTTTCCTGATACACCATGGCCTTCAAGTGCCCCCAAAGATAGAAATCAAGGGGGGTGAGATCTGGGGATCTGGGAGGCCACTCCACAGGACCACGCCGACCAATCCAAGCATCCGGAAACTGCTGATCCAAATACCGACGCACGTGAAGACCATAATTTAAATTTTCCTATGTATGGAAACTTACGGCCCACCCTGTATATATATATATATATATATATATATATATATATATATATATATATATAATATATATATATATATATATATATACAGAGATGACAGAAGTAAAGAGACACCGGTTTTTCCATAGTTTTTAATTTGATAATAAAAGTCAATAAATAATAAGAGATTTATTGAATAAATATACTGTACAGTATTTAGAATCGTGTTGCTTTTCCCTTTTCCATTATGTAAAGGTGACACGACATACGTTCTGGCATTCCAGTTACGAACTTGACATTTGTTCTTGAGGACAATCATCGTGGTGTCTATTTTTGTCAACCCTGTATAGTATATATATATATTATATATATATATATATATATATATATATATATATATATATATAACGATTTAACTCCACAAATCGACATCACGCAACTTAGTTGTACATCATACGCGTAATAATGCATTATTATTATATTATTCAGTATTATGTCCAAAATAATCTATCTAATTTTCCATAAAAATAGTGAATTATGGTGATTTGTAGGATAAGACAAGTCAATTGGAGTTCATTCTTGATAAATTCTCGCAGATTTAAGTACGCTGTTATAGATTTCTTG
The DNA here is from genome assembly GCA_023014485.1 of Bathynomus jamesi. Taxonomy (NCBI): domain Eukaryota; kingdom Metazoa; phylum Arthropoda; class Malacostraca; order Isopoda; family Cirolanidae; genus Bathynomus; species Bathynomus jamesi. The sequence goes on from JAJOZX010000236.1 coordinate 1,054,471, forward strand.
GAATACCATTTGGCGAAGCAAATATTTGCCTTGTGTTCTCTGAAAACACGAATCCTTACATACCTAATTTTATTATATAGACGTAATTTCTCTTAAGAATAAGCTTCATTTCATACAATCATGTCATGTACACGAAACCCATGCAGAGAAATCGACAGAAATTGCTTTGAAATTTATTTAAATATTATATATATTATATATATATATATATATATAATGCAAACCCACAATGAAAAAAATTATTCCAAGGCCATTCGTGTTTCAGAAGTACACCTCATCAGGGAATGATTCCCTGACGAGGTGTACTTCTGAATATACGAAAGACCTTGGAATCATTTTTTTTTTCCTTGTGGTTTGCATCATTCATTCATTTCACGTGTTTAATTGTGAAATTCATCCCATATATATATATATATTATATATATATATATATTATATATATATATATATACGCTTTGGTGGTGTAGTGGTTATCGTCGCTGACTACGAATCCATCGGCTCCGGGCTCGAAACCCGGTGACGGCAGCCGGCGCGCAGCAAAACCCAGCTGTTCACCCTTCCACACAAAGAAAGTGGTTGGTAGATAAATGGGTACCCTGGTGGCCTAGTAGTTAAGACGCTGGGCTGCTGGTGGGGCGTGGCTCGGATTCCACGTTAAACTGTAGGTCTAAGGTGGAGTGAAAAGCTTGACCTTCGTCAGAATGAACAATTCGGGCGGAAGCTAACCAAAGTTTATACTGTATGTATATATATATATATATATACTGTATACATTTGTGCGTGTGTCTGTGGCTCATTTCATTTTAATAAATGTAAAATGAAATAGTTTTCACAACTAATTAGTCTAAATTACTATGCATACACCCTTTACAATATATCACACACACACACACACACACACACTCGACCATACATAACAAATGATCGTATTGGCTATTTACATGTGGTTCATCTATATTCTCCGAGACGTGGATGCACGTAGAGATCATTACTCTTGGAGCGCAAAAGAACGAGATGCAATTGTGAGCAAAAGCAAACCTGACCAATAAAGGATTCGTGAAAGAATGAAGAATTTTGGTAATTTTTTTTCTGTTTTTGCTGAGGCATCATTTTTATATATTTTACGTCTTATTTTGCGCCAATCACACGAAAGACACGAGGAAAAATAGGGACATCTATCACATTGTATGTAAGCGATATACCGTGTGTATCATGTCCATAGACGTACGCTTCTGCTTGTATTTTGTTAACGAAACGACCCTTTGGTTCGCTTTTTAGATTGAAGAAATATATAAGTCGTAACACAACAATTGTATGGCGAATAATACCCAAAAATGTTGATGCTAGCATTCACTTCTAACACAAAATTCGGAAGGTTCAACAAGAAAAATGGAAAAGTTACCCGTTATTTATTTATTTTTTATCATAGAAAACAAGAACCGAAAATATAAATGAAAATTTTGACATTTTTTCTATAAGGAAATGATGAAAATATTTCATATTCTTAGTGAAAATGCAACAGAAAATGGTGGTTTCTAAAGTTTTAAAAATAAATGTAGTTGAATTTTCTTTTATTTTTTTTTACTGCTTAAAGATTATTATTTATTACTTCTATACAGAGCTCGTTCAGTAACCGGTCCCCGTGACTACACAATTATAAAGGTTTCAGATTCTCATTAATTTTGATTTTATGCAAACCCAAATAATAAATCACACATAATACGCTTTTATATGCATTATATTGTTATTTTTTAATTCCATAATTTTTTCTAGCTTTGTTTGATACGTTGAGCATCAGATTAACGTAAACCCGAAGATCCACTCTAGGTTAGTAGGAGGGAACGAAAATTTATTGAATAAAATAGATGCAAAATAAATGAGTGCGTGATTCACAACGCGAGTGAATAAGATGAAGAGATTTATTCATTATTTATCTTATTTACGCTTTGTTCATTCAGAGTTAACAACGCTTTCGTTTGGAGAACTCTGTTCGCACAAAAGAGTGAATGAATAACTAGTTCTTTATTTGTATATCTTGCTTTTCGTTGTAACTTTGTTAGTTTTTATCATAATAAATGTTTAAAATCGGGAAGATCGGAAAGAGTCCTCCGCATTTCAGCACACTCTCTTCTTACACTTCAGATACTACATTTGAAGTATGGTATCAATAGCTATCATTTAGGGCAGTGGTTCCAAAACTTTTCTGGTTCAAGGCACTCCAGTACATGAAGAATTTGTGTTCTTTCACGGCACTCCTAAGGTTTTGCGTCTCACTTCGCGGTACCCATGACGTTTTGCGTCTGCCTTCGCGGTACCCATGACGTTTTGCGTCTCCCTTCGTGGTATCCATGAGGTTTTGCGTCTGCCTTCGCGGTACCCATGACGTTTTGCGTCTCTCACTTCAACATCCAGATCTCCCCTGAGTACCACGTAACTTTAAGTTCATCTTCTATCGTGTTCTTATGGTCGAAATAAATTGTGAGTGTTTTTCTTTGATTTCACTTTGCATATGTTGATTAAGTTTTGAATTTTGAATTAGTTATTTTAATGGTTTTGGTGAAATTTGGCACCCGGTTAGGAAACACTGATTTAGGACAGAGCTAAGTTCTGATTTTTCTAGAAATACCTTTAAATTATTCTATGTAGAGCATTCAACGTAGCGTTTATCGTAATTCACTGCACGATAAATGTAACCGTAAAGGCGCAGTTCAATATAAAACAAAATATCATTGAAATTACTTAAACCAACAAAATTAACCTCATACTTCAATGTATATTTTAACAACAAATTTTTAAACGAATTTTAATTCTTTACAAATAATTATTAAATGCTAATGAAAGTTATTTCAAATTTAATTAAAAATCACTTGAAAGCGAAATAAAATTTTCAAAATAATTAAAATCAAATTTACGGTTTCGTTTCAATTCATTAAAAATAGGAGCGAAAAAATTTCGCATCAGAAAATGCGCGGATGTTGAATGTTAATATAATTTCCTCTTTTTCTAATGAAAGCTAAATAATCAAAACATTTCTGCAGTTCCTCGCGGGCGGGGAAAATTAAAGAGAGTGAGGAAGGGACCGAAAGAGGAAATTTATTTGTTGTTCAACACGTGTTGAACCATTATATTTATATATAATTTTTTTTTTTTTTTAACGAACATTCTTTTATGCGGGAAGGAGGGGCCAAGGACAAATGTCCGCAAAAGCATGCCCCATAGAAGAAGAAGAAGAGAGCCGGGGTTTTCGAGATGCCTAGACACTCTGCATTTGAAAGATGGGAGATCATAGACAGGAGGAAAGATGGATTGAGGAAGATTGTTCCATAGTTGACCGGTTGAGTAGATGAAAGAGTGAAAATACCGATTAACCTTTGCGTTAAAGAGTTGGACAGAAAAGGAATGAGAAAGTGTAGAAAGTCTGGTACTGCGTGCTCTCCTTAAAGGAGGAGGCATGCAGTTAGAGAGTTCAGAAGAGCACTGTCCGTTATGATAGCGATAGTAACATTGACGCCAACATTGCGGCGAAGAGAGAGAGATTGAAGACAATCAGTAAGAGGCGGGGAATTGATGAGACGAAAAGCCTTTGATTCCACCCGGTCAAGTACGGCTGTGTGGGTTGAACCACCCCCACACATTTGAATTGAATAACCTTTATTATTAATAAAATAAATACAATTCTACAATTTTTGTTGTTACAGTAAATTCAACAGAATAAATAATTGTGAAATTGGACTATTTATTTTATTTGGCCCTTAAGCTTTAGGCTTTACTGGGCTGTTAATTAAAAAAAAACGGTTATTATTATTAATAATATAGAATCATGAATAAGGACTGTTAATTACAGTAGGTATTAATCTTATAGTAAGTTATTATTACACTATAAATAAAGTCGTCATTGAAGATGTATGAATACTATACAAAGAAATCAATACAGTATTAAACACAACAGATGAACGAGTAATGTACATTTAATCCTACATTTTTATTAGTATTCCATTATTAATCAAGACTTCAACTTGTTTTTAAACAAGTTTACATTCACATTACTTTTTATATCAGCTCATGTAAATCATTTCAGTTTGAGTCCAATGAAAATTGGTCTCATTTTAAAAATTATCAATCTAAATTGAGGAATAACATGTTTTAATCTATTTCTAGTCTGATCTGAGTGGATTTTTTGATGAGTCACAAAATATTTGTTTACTTATTGTCAGTTAATGATTTTGTTCTTACACTTGTAGCTAAATAAAAATAAAATGTGTCAGTTTGAATACATCTTTGAGCTTTAGTAGTTTTAGCTCTTTAAATAATGCACTAGAATGATCATGGAAATCGGTATCAGATAACCTTATTGCTCGTTTTTGGATGACAGACTATTTAAAGTGTTGTTAGCAGAATTTCCCCATACAAGGGTGCAGTACATCACCCAAGGAACAACAACAAGAGTATGGTAGAGTTAATAAAACCTGTTTGGTGACTACATGTCTGTTTAAATATATCAAGCAATGCTGCTTGAAATCATTTTTTATATATAATTTACATGATTATTCCAATGCAAATTCTTATCTAGCATTACACCAAGAAATTTTATTACAGTACACTCCTTTACAGCAATTTCATCAGTATTTAGTTCATGCGAACATGCTCTATTTTGATTTGGCCCTGTTCATAGGTTAGGGTTATTCCCATTTTATATTACATATCTTTCATCAATGAAAGAAGACTTGAAATTATCATTTTACGAAAAAAAAAATGCAAGTCACACTTCGAATGTGTAAATAAATTACTTCGATGAATCGAGTACAGTATGGTAAAAAAAAAGTCACATACGGATGTATCTGGCTCTGTCTTACCTGGATCCGAGAACTTTTTTTACATAATGCAATGTCTGACTGACACGGACATGATGATCACTCGTTTTCATGAGAAGCATACTCCACATAGGGGCGAACAAGACCCCTGTACAGAGACAGCAACTGAGTGGGAATGAAGAAACCGCGGAGGCAGTACAGCACACCTAACCTCATAGAAGCTGTTTTAGAAAGAGAATACATGTGATCTATCCAGGAAAGATCACGAGAAAAGGAAGCGCCAAGAATGTTAAGAGAAGAGGAAGGATTGAGTTGTGTGTTGTTGAAGGTAAGGGGATAGTCGTGTGGAAGATTGTGACGAGTAGACAGATGGAGGAACTGAGTTTTTGAGGCATTGAAAGCCACAAGGTTTTTTCTGCCAGAATCAGATATAGCAGAAAGATCAGAGGTCAGGTGTCCCATAGCTGTCCTACGAATCATGAAGCGACTGTTGTGAGGGACGCTTTGGGAAGGGGGTTGAGAAATGAAGAGTGGAATCATCGGCATAGGAGTGGATAGGACAGGAAGTGCGAATTAAAAGATCATTAATAAATAAAACGAAAAGAGTGGGTGACAAGACAAAACCCTGAGGAACACCAATGTTAATAACTTTAGAAGAATAGTGACCATCTACAACTGCAGCTATAGATCGGCTAGAAAGGAAATTCGAGATGAAGGCA